>JARQWA010000028.1:0-196397 GCA_030294605.1 Ambrosiella beaveri
CCCCCCACACACACACACACACAACCTACCGCCAATATGTTAGTACAGGGCGTCAAGATGGCTTGTGATGCTTGCATCCGCGGCCATAGAGTCAGCACTTGTCAACATAGCAGTAAGTTATCATCACAACACAGCACATCATCACCGCGTTCCACTGCTGTTTCATACCGATTTACACCAACGCCGTATAAGCCCACACAGAGTATCCCGCAGGCCAATTGGGTCTCTTACGGCTCTGAAAAACACATTGGAAGCCACTGCCTCGTCATCATAATACAAATCTCGAGTCCCAGCAGTATAACGACGTTGGCGCAATATCCTCGGCATGGGAACACAAACCATTGCAACTACCACAAGCGACACCTGCCTTGGATTCAGCAGCTAGCCATGGGCCGTTACTATTTCCCAACCACTATCACATTGTAATTGGCCTTTGACTAACAAAATAATGTTTTATATTTTCACAGACCGAGAACTTCGTGTCATCAACCGCAAAGGCCGGCCGGTTACTCAATGCTCAGAATGCAAGCAAAATCGCAAGAGCCGTAGTGTGCATGTCAAGTGCGACTGTGGTGAGAAGGCGCTTAAGATGAAGTGTGTTCACCTTCAGCCTCCAGTTGAGGGACACAGTGGTAAGACATCTCTTTTTTCATTTAATTTGTGGCTTGTCAAGATCTCATGTCTCACGAATACTAATGCATTGCTCTTCAGAAACTTGCTGCTGTAACCATGGCGGCGAATGCTCCTGCTGCAAGCTCAAGTCCGCGACCATTCCCTCCGATTCACCCACTCCCTCGATGGACTCCGTTCCCGTAGTGCCATCTCGTCGCGAACGCAGCACTTCTTGCCAATCGACTCAGTCGCAACCTCCACCGGCAATTTCTGCCACTCAGCGCCGCCGCCGACACACTGACTCGACTCAAATGCTCGACCATCACCAACGTCAGAAGCTCGCCCATAAGCAAAAGACTGCTCAGAGACCCATGCCATTCCCTATGCCACTATCCGGCGCGTACAACGAGGGCTTTCCAGGATCTCTCATGAGCCCCATTCCCGGTTCTCAGCTCAACAGTCCTGCGCTTTTCAGCCCGCAAAATCTTGGTGGCATGCCAATTTTTGTGTCTATGTCTGCCGAGACACCGACAACTCCGGCTTTTCCCAACATGGTTCAGCGCAGTTTAAACAACTTTGCTCTCCCCACTGTCGACACCCAGCGTGCTGCTGAGTTTAACGCGTTCGCCGATCAGAACAATCATCTCGACATGCTTCTCTCTGCCAGCCTCGACAACAACGGACTCTTTGACCCTTCTATCAACAGCCCCATGCCTTTCAGCACTGGCTTTCTGAACTCTGTTCCCGATATGGAGTCCAGCAGAGCATCTTCCATGGATTCTTATGCTACCGAGACATCGGGCTATGTCTCATCCAACAGCTCCCTGGATGCTGACCTTGCTGCTGCTGTCTCGGCTCAACCACCGACTGGCATGATGCATGATGGCATATCGGTTGTCACACCTAACGGTGCCAACAACATGGATTCATTTTTTGACGAGTATCCGCTTCAGGCCTCGTCTTCCTTCGACTACTGCCCTGAAGTGCCTGACCGGACAATTGTTGCATCTGAGTACTACGGTGCGCCGGCGGAGGGCGAATCTTATGGCGATGCCACTGCGTGGCCTTCATTATCTTGCTAAGTCTGAGGATTTTGTCACTAGATTTGACTGATACGACTTTTTTCTATATGTGTTTGTATTTTTTATCTTTGGCGTTTGAGGTGGTTCAACAGGTTTCAGGGACTGCGAAAAAAGTCTTGGGTTATCACGGGATGAAACGCATTTCATTCACATTTCTGGTGTTTGTCGCCTATTTTATTATTATTTCATGCAGGTTCTATTTTTCTTTTTTTCTACGGTTGGGTCAAACTTATAGTGGCGTTCAGCGGGGCAATCCTGGAGTTTTATGGTGCAACACGGGACATATTCATTTCTTTTTCATACTATGTAGTATACGGCAGGAAGACATCACTGTCTTCTTCTTTTCAAGTGAGCATTGCGCTCAGTTGGCCGCTTTTCGGTTTCTGGAAACCAGTGTTGGATGTCAATCTGGATTGACTGAACAATATCTGACTGGTTTTCAGGTTACGCGACGGTGGAAAACCGATGGCTGGGCTGATTTTTATGTTTACTTTCTCTGGCTCGACAGGATCTTGAGAAGTCTTCTTCGTGCGCAAAGTATGGACTTTGGGAGACCTCGCAGCTAGCTGGGTGACTGGTGCCGACTCATGGGACCTCATGAAAAGTGGCAATTTTCCATTCCGGACTTGCATTTTTCGCTAGGTCAGAGTGGGACCCGGTCGCTACATTCAAATCACAATTCCAATTCCACCTGTAATTGCACAATATATAATTGACCATCGTGATTATGACGTAGTTTCCTGCAGGTGCGCCAAGGAGTGGGCGCTGTGTTGTAGTGTGGGCATGTAACTGGCTAGCGAGCTGCCTCTGTGGCTTGTGCATTCAGGCGGCTGGTATTTAGTTTATATATGACAAGGTGTATATAAGCTTGCTTTTGTGGTTAGGGCCGTCCAGCTTATACTTGAATTGATTGGTGTCAAATAAATGGATAATAACGATCTCTAAATCATTGATAGGACTCGGTCCTGGATCCCGCATAGCCGAAGCGTAATGCAGGAATGATGTATGATTCTCAAAGGGTTCACACGGCAGACGCGGCTTTGTCTACATACATATCAAAATGTGATGAGCAAAAGCTAAGATATTTTAGCTTGTGGTGGTTACATAAATGATTTGGCCGAGTTTGTGTGGTTCCGTATGCGGTAAATAAATTCGTATATACAGAGTTCTTTTGGAGCAGGTTGTTCATGGGGAAGTCGAATTGGGAAGGTGATTATCAGTTACAGGGAGTGAGGGATGTGGGCGGCTGATTCATGATATGAGTTTACTTTGGGGTCTGTCCGACGGGACCTATTTAGTTGAATATTTAATTAATATTTACATATTTGGTATATATGGTTCTTTTTATGATATGGATGGAGGATAACGGAGAACTTTGACGGGTATCGTGATGGCGGTGGTCCATAAGTTTGGTGATAGGAATAGGGTTTGTTGGAAGCTGTTGGACCTCCCTCCTTATTGGAATCATACAAAGTTACAAAGGAGCGTCCTTCTAAGGCTAGAAGCTCACTAAGCGACTTATAGGAGAACCATAAAAAAAGTACAAAGAAAAAAAAGTCATCCACATCATCAGTGTCCTTTTTCTTGCACTAGAATGCCCTGAAGCGTTGCTGACACAGGGGCTAGAAATATTCCAGTAGCTGTCATTGGCAGTGGCCGAGGCTTTGTTTTGGCATCAATAGGGTCTCAACTACAGGCGGGTGACGGGGGCGCTAGGGATTTTTGCCACTGGCGTGGGAATAGGCCTTAAATTGTTAGTGATTTTTAAGCTAACTAACTGATTGAGCAAAAACCAATAAAAAAGATCTTGACCGATTATCGCAATAAAATTGCAACAACAAGGTGTTGGTTGGTTGACTAAGCGGAATCGTCTGCCGCCGTGAAAAAATTGAATACCAAATCCCATCGGGTAATAGGTAATTTTTTTTTGCGATTTGCCCCACGTTGTCTGCTATCGTATATATGTATTGGCAACATATCTGAATTGACCGGGCTCTATTCCCGAATCCTGAATTTTCATAGGTTATTCTCGCTTAAACGATAACTCGTTCGACTTCGGAATTTTCGGCCTTTGTTAAGGACTATCGATTTTCATAATCAAGTGTATTGAAATCATCATGTGCCTATAATCCCGTATCCAGCCATTCAAGATTATAGAAGCTTGAGGTTGGAGCAACTTGGAAATCCGAAAGACGAATCTCGCCAGGATTCTCTTCGGTCTTGGCTGACTGCAGTCATCATAAAATCAAAAAGAAGAAAGAAAAAAAGTCTGTATTCAATCGTCATCCTCCGGACTTTCCAAATCGGTCCGCAAACCATGTTATCCGCAACCAATAACTAGACCTCGTGTTCACATTCACCGAATTGCCGGTGTTTTTGAGGGTTGGATTGAATCTTTTCTGGCCTCGATTACTTGATTCGGCACGGCATGGTATTCCTATACGTTGTAGATCATTGGGTTTGCGTGGGATTGATTGTCTATGTATAATTTGTTGTTATCCTTTTCGTATTGTGTGTGTCCGGTTAACGTTGCATGAACCATGCCGGTTGCTTCAGCTTACAACTATGTATTTCATGACAAGTGCCAAGTTGTATCCCGCTTACATTGAGCCCACATATTGCCTTTCCGCCACAATCTCTGCAACCATCGTCACCACTACCTTACCCGCCACTCCCTTTGCGTTGTTGTTGTCCACATTGCCATCATCATCACTCCATATTTTCCAACCTTGTGACCCCTTCCTTCCTTTATCGCCATGAACAAAATGGGTGGTGGCGCGCGGGAGAACACCGGGAAATCCCATTCCATGACCCCACCACGGGCCTCCTTCCTTACAGGGTTCCCCACTGTGGTGAACCTTCTTCCGGCCCGATTAATCAGGGGGA
The DNA here is from genome assembly GCA_030294605.1 of Ambrosiella beaveri. Lineage (NCBI taxonomy): Eukaryota > Fungi > Ascomycota > Sordariomycetes > Microascales > Ceratocystidaceae > Ambrosiella > Ambrosiella beaveri. The sequence goes on from JARQWA010000028.1 coordinate 4,581, forward strand.
AAGGAAAAAAAAAAGGTGGGTGTGTGATGCGGTCACGGGCTTTCTTGGCAAGGAAGGTCTACGCATATTTAATGTATGTAGCGATGCAGGTCTCCAGTCAGCCCACACCAGCGGAAGTGCATGCGTTTTGGATTGTAACTGAGTTGCCGCTTATCGTCATCGCGCAGATCTGACGTTTTCGTTTTCTTTTTTTTTTTTTGAGGAAAGCTGGTATTGGTGATGGTTGGAGGGGGAACATATGGGAACTGGCCTTGTTTTTTTTTACTTTCTTCGGGTTTGTGGAGGGGGTGGAAGGAATACAGGAAACATCCGGCCGAAAGAGTTTGGAATAGCGAGGCCCAACTTGGAATACAGTGACATCTATTATCTCTGGAATACTGTAATAGACTGAGACAAAGCCCGACTCCGCACGCCCCCCGAGACTGTTCTGTCATCCACGTGTGAGCCCATCCTGCTGACAATGGGCCTCGATACGGTTAAGTTGGAGTTCGATGCCAACCACCATGGGCAGCAGAAAGTTACATTGCCTATCGAATGCATGACAAATACAGTGTGGACTATCGGAACCAAGGCTCAAAGAAGAAAAAATGTGATTTGTCCGCTTTTTTACTGTGCATACATGTACCCGAACTTGAGAATTTTGCGGGGATCGAACGCCAAGATGTCATCTTCGTCTCGAGTCTGGCGGGTGATCCAAGATTGGAGTCTAGGAACTGCGTCCTGTGTTGTCTCAGACAACCTTTGTAGAGTTGATATAGCCGTTTCGGAGATGTTGGTGGTGTTGATGGATCCGATTTTGGCCGATGACCTCGCATCTAACAATGAACATAGCGCCCGTCACCACTCACTTGTTGGAAAGGAAATTACTTTGAGCCTGTTAGGAAGATTACCAGCTTCTTGTTGTACAATGTTCTCCGAGTTAGCTAGCTTTTTGAGAACCAAAGCGATGAGAGTGATGAAACTGCGAAGATCTTGGGCAGTGCAGATATTGTTTCCAGTAGAGTAATTTGCTCGCAGCAGAGCCATATCAATGATGACATCTCTGCTCGGTAATCCAATGACAGCAATAAGGCGGCAATACCAATACGCCATGAACATAAATGGATGGGACCGTGACGTCATAGATCTCGGGAACTCCTGTCGCCAGCTTTCGATCCAAGGAGGCACGGGACCCCAAGTGTCAGTCTTGATGTAGGGTGTGCATGCAACTTTGGGTTAGCATCAGGAATCGCAGGCATCACGGTTGCCATCAACTTCATGGGGTAATGAAGCCCTAATATGATGTGCGAGGACAGGTCGGCAACCTGCGAATGATACTTCGAATCTGAGATGATGTAACCCACGAGTCAACAAGTGGAGCCTTTCCGGCACCTGAATCATCTATGGTTATGTGTTCTTCACTAATACGAGGTGGAACGCCAGATTCAATCGAATTTCAGCGGCCCAGAGAAACCAAGGACCACCATATGCGAGCTCTAAGCTCTTCTAGCCCTCTGTGCTGATCTCCAGTTTCTTTAGGGTAAGTACGGTTTACTCGTAAAAACAACGCCACGGATATAGCCTGACCTAGATATCGGCTTTTTGCAACTCCTGGCATTGACGAGTCCTGGAGATCTGACTGTAGCACCAAGAGAATTAAGACCTGTAACTGAACTAATACCTCAATCGCTGGAGTGTGGGGAGGTTCTCTTGTCGACATGCTCTGCCAGTCCAGGTTTTGAAGGGCCCTAATAATATTTGGGGCCATGTTGTTTGTCCAGATAATAGTGATGTATGAATTAAGAAGGCTTCGATAAATGGATTTATTAGAGACATCGGGCAAGCTAACAAATGAACTCTGGTGGACTTGAGGTCGGGATGTAGTACATGTAATATACCATGTACGTGTGTGACATAACTGTTGGACTTGACTGGTTAGCAGTGATAATTTATTATAAAAGAGACTTGGTCACGGGATACTTGCCACATGTATGCTTCAGCCCTAATATGGTCCAAGTCGGAGTCCTCAGTCAAGAGAGAGCTGATCACAAGCTCGACTGCATGATAACTACCAGTCTGGGCCGAATACGTTGGATGTGTTTCTGCCACAGGCTTAGAGCTGATAACAACAGGCAAGGTGGAGTCTCTTGGCGAGCTACCTCGGGCAGTTTCCGGGCCGTTGCTTGTTTGATCAGGACTAACTAACCATTTCATGCCGAGTTAGCTTCCATGCATATATTAGATTGGGTTGGACACTCCAGAAATGTGACACCTGATCCAAGTCTACCCTCTAAGTCATTAATGCGAGCGGCCAACTCTTGGATGTATCCTCTATTTGGACCGCGCTTTCTTTGCATCCGCTCAAATAGACACAATAATTTCAACCGGCGACAACTGGTACAGGGCGGGTCGATCCTGTCTTCGTTGATGTCGCATTTTACTTTCTTCTTGCGACATTCATCGCATGCCCATGAGGACTTTGTCCACTTTTTGTCGGTTGGTATAAATGTGCCTTGATTTTGCGACGAATCTCGGAAATAGTGGGCCAACTTGGAAGGAATTTCGGTGCTTGTTATCACTGAGGGTGTGATGCTATGGTTCTCATAGTAGTTTATGGGGTGTATGTGTTCTGGCTCAGCTTGTGTTTGAAATTCTGGCGCAGAGATTCTCAGGGGATTCAAGTAAACTTGATTAACAGTATCCCGTGATTGTATATTCATCGTTACGGCGTACGCAGCGTGGGTTGCAGGACCTATGTTGGCGGCTTATATTGGAAATTGATGGGACAAAGTCAAATGGCGTAACAGCTTTTGTGGAGTTGTGAAGTATAAAACCCGTGTAGACTAAATCTTTGATTGGAAATTTGAGACTAGAGTTCTTCCGTGTTAAGAGGGTGAGTTGCCGTCGTCGACATAACATGTGGCTGACCCTATATCTGAAGATGACTGTGTAAAGCGGTATCAACTATCCTCTGATTTCTAAGTTAGTACCAAGATAAACAATGTTAGAGGCTTGTATTAAAAAAAGTCCGATTTGTATGCAGGTAGTTGACTTACAAATTTGGAGTTACACAATAGCTAATTGCTAGTCCCACTACAATGACAACGTTAGTAACGATATGGGGCCGAGATTCGTTTCTGATAACAACTTATAGCCAATGAAAGCGCTGGCGGGTTTTGTAAGCGAATAAGGAAGTTGCTGGTTAAATTCGGGGTCAAATTGACGGCCCGCATATCCGAAATCCCTGTGCAACATGAAGCAAGCACCACAATGCCGGTCTGATCGCCTTAGATTGGTCAGGATTGCGATGAAGGACATTTAACAAATGCGTAGTGAGGTTGCCTTCCTTTTTATAAATGACAATGAGGTGTAGCTCATTGTATAGTGTTAATATCTCCATAGTTTATTCTTAGTTTAATCTTCTGTATCTCCTAGACGCTTCTGCCAAAATCCTTTTCCGTAACTGACCAAGATTTCCTCGCCCTTTGCAATCCCTGAGCTTCTAGTTTTACTCTTACCTTCTTCCAAGACAAAGACAGCCATACATATTTGCTGATGCTGCGTACTCCATACCTCTCTAAACTCTGCATTTGGACGATCCTTCACTCCCCGATAATCATTGATGAACCGAGTTTCATTCCCAGTACTTGCAGCATCTACTGCAATGCCAGCATCATGATCCAACCACAAATCGTAGTCAGAGCTCTCGTTGGTAGCTTCTGGTGGATGCACTAACCCGAGGTATAGCAGAATAGGTGTGCCTGGCTTCAACGACTTGGTAGCAAATAGCCCATATTGTCCGTTGGCAGGGTGTGTTGGACTGTTGATAGGAACAATCTTGGTCTGTGTGTTGGGTAATCGGCAGATTTCGTCCGGGATACGGAAGAGATCAGGTCGGGGAGTAGTCAAGCTTTTTACTTGGTCTTTTGAGAGTTTAGGGGAGTATTTTGGAGCCACGATGTAGGAAAGATTTGGAGGCCAGTTCTTCGGCTTAGACATTTTTGAGGACTGTTGAAGAATGAGTGATGGGTATCATTGGGGTTTTCGAATTTTGTGGGGGCTTGTGGATGAGATGCGTTATTCAACCAGGCAATAACCCTGGTGTAAACAACATACAGAATGATTACAGCTGACCTCCGCAGAAATTTAACATTAAACTGGATGTAAATAGTTAGTATACATGAACAAAGAACATTCCGAATACTTACTCATACACTGAAATGGCTGTGGCTATTCTGATATGTTTTATTGAAAGGGTTGAAACCATGTCCTTCATTTTGGATAATGATTAGGGTTAAACGGGGGTAGATAAGGACTGCCGGGGTCTCTTATCATTAGCCCCACTAAAAAATATTGATGGACAATGCTGGGAAGGGAAATTTTGCGACGACATCCAGCTGCACTAGGAGTTCATAGTGGTGATATCTACATGTCATTATTTCACATCAACATAACAATGGGTGCCAAGCTGACAGGTCGTGCGCGCCAATTGGCGCAGATGCACCAAAAGCCTAAGCCTGGTATGTCAATTCGTTGTAGATTGGTCTCAATGCCTGGACAATATGCTAATAAACTATGTAACAGTGGACTTTGATCCCGAGGTCTACCATGCCTCTCCCGAGGACGAAGAAGATGACGATAGCTCTGATGACAATGCTGGCACTGAGCACTATGCTTCTGTTGGGTACGAATTGATACCATACTCTCAAATTTTACTTGACAAAGCTAACTTCATTATCTACAGAAAGAGCAAACTTCGTAAGAACGAAGGCTTGACCCTCGGCCCCCAGTACAGTGGTACTCGTGTTTCCCGCTCTACCTTCGAAGACGAAAGCGATGGTTTTCCCTCCGAAGATGACGATGAAGACGACGAAGATGACGAAAACGAGGACGGTGAAGAGTTCGACGACCCAGATACTGCCGACATCGATCGTGACGCTGCGCGCATCACCGAAGACGAGGTTATTGATAGCGATGGTGCCTTTGTTGATTCTGATGCCGAGTTCACGGAGAATTTTGCATTCCGTGGGAGCTCGAAGCCTAAGTCTCCCAAGACACGCAAGGTCAGACCTAAGGCTTCTGACTTTATGTCTGAGTCCGAAGACGAAGAGGAGTTTGATGATGCCAAGGAGGAGGTTGAGGATGAAGAGGAAGGTTCTACGATGCACACTGATGACAAGCAGTCAGAGGAGTCAGAGGAAGGCAATGAGGACAAGGAAGATGATGAAGATGATAAAGATGGGGAGGACGTGGATCTTGACGACGAAACTTTAGCTGCCCTCCAGAATCTCTCAGGTGGAGGCGACAAGGAGGATGAGGGGGATAAAGAGGATGAAAATGGCGAGGATGAAAATGAAGATGAAAATGTCAACCGGAATTTCAAGGCCAACGATCATCTCGCCGTTCCATCAGAAGCCGCCAAGCAAGAAGTTCTGAAGGGCCAGGCCGTCCGTGACCAACGCAAGCTCTTCGACGGTCTTCTCAACTTTCGTATCCGCCTTCAGAAGGCTCTGGTTTCCGTCAACACTCTTCCAATCGCCGACAAGGAGACCACTGTTGACAGCTCCGAGGAAGAGGCCGCTGAGGAAGCCGCTATCTCCCTCTGGAACACTCTCGACAACATTCGCAGCGAACTCACAAACTCTGCTTATAAGGGCGCGCAAAAACGGAAACACCAGGTCGATAGATCAACAGCTACGGAAACTATCTGGGGCTATCTACAAGAAGACGAAGCTGAAGCTCTCAAACACCGCCGGATAACCTTGGATAAGTGGTCGAAACGTGTTGGCCCATCTGCCGCTACCACTCGCGACCGCCTTGACCGTAGCGTCAATTCCATCTGCACACTTCTCGATGACCAGCTATCAGATCCCTCCAGACTTATCAAGCGCACCCAAGTACCCAGATCTTGTGCGCCGGCGCACACTGCTAAGAAAATTGCTGAGGATGAGTACGTCTACGATGATGCCGATTTCTATCAGATTCTGCTGAAGGAGCTTGTCGACCAACGCACGACAGAGACTGATCAGTCGGCGGGCACCGCCGTGGCAACGGTACGGTGGGCGGCCATGAAGGAGGCGAAAACGCGCAAGGTGGTAGACCGGAAGGCCAGCAGGGGGCGCAAGCTTAAGTTCATAGTGCACGAGAAACTTCAGAGTTTCATGGCGCCCGAGGACCGGCGGCAATGGGAGGAGGATGCCATTGACCGGTTGTTTTCGACCCTTTTGGGCCAAAGAGTAGCGTTGGATGAGGACAAGGAACCGAGTGAGGAGGATGAAGAGATGGATGCCGAGGCGGAGGGTCTCAAGTTGTTCTGCAGTTAAAGATCGTGCGGGGATGCGAAGAAGCGAGCGATGGGGTGAGGTAGTGCATGTCATGGGTTTATATGACCGGGATATATTTATACCATTGTTGCTAGTAGTGTGATGATGTGAAAAAAGTATCACCGCAAACATTTGTTTGAATAGATCAAAAGCCAGAATCTAACTTTTGAGATTTCTTCTCAAATACATAAGCCGATTCTCACCGCGTATCGCCCACAGGCGTAGTAGCAACATAGGCAAACAATCCCACCATCACCATGTGCACGCCAAGGTGCACCACCGGCCCCCCGAAGATCCCCACGGTAGACTCGCCCCTAGATATGCGAGAGACCGCCCGATGACACGGCCAGATATGCCCAAAGGCAAATGCAGCTGCTACCATGCGGGCCGTTTGGTCGAAGCCTTCGGGGCGAACAACGAAGATGAGCGAGACGAGCACAGTCATGAGGAGGGTTCCGCCGTATGATTGCACGAGGAGTTGGCCGGGGGCAGAGGCGTCAGGGAGTTGGACTTTGGGGGCGAGGGTGAAGCTGAGGCCGGCTAGTGTTTCCACGAGGATGTGGAGGATGAAGGGGGTGGTCGGAGAAAGAAGCATTTTTTGTTTTCTTGTCTTTTTCCTCTTCAAGAGTGGGATGTGTGCTTGTTGATATGGAGAAATGATCTTTGGCCAGGAAATGTGGGGTGGATGAACAAAGAGCAATTGGATTTTGAAGATGCGGAGAAACAACAAAAAGGAAAAATTGTAAAATTCAAGTAGCAGCCGAAACTATTGTTTTATCATAACAAAAAAAGTTAATTTTCGGCCGCTGTGGCAGTCTCTCAAGGTAAGTATCGCAAGCACAACAATCAAAAACATGCAGTTGCGGTTATTCAAGTGCCGGGATCCCTACTGTCTAGGTCCACCAATAGTAATAACCATGAAGCCAAATGCTTCAATCACTAGCCTCATTGGGATTGTCTCTGATCCTTTCTAAATCAAAATGCTAGATCTTTCTATTAATTATTGTTTTAACTGTTCATAAGTATGTTATGATAAGGTAAATGACAGCACATGGAGGCACAGCATAGGCTTCCCTTAGGATTCAAGTCAATGCAAATAGCAACTCTCTTTATGCTCATCAGTTCGTAATTGTGGTTTTCCCCCTCCCATCACAAGGCTGACTCCGGCCAAGTCCCTTTCAAAGCAGACCGAAACGGTCGTATTCACACAGGACTGTGGCAAACCTCAAAAAAAAAGGAACGCTGGGTCAGCGGCGCATTCAATGTACAGCGCGACATTGCTGAGGCTGCATGGAGGTCTGAGCTGGATGTCACGGCCTTTTAGAGTACAAGTACAACGGCACACCCTGGACTGACCGAAAAACAGCGATCGAAGTGTCTGTTGACACGTGAAACGACGAACCGAGGTCCGCAGTAACGGAGTCCCTTCCGGCCCAGAAACATACAACAGCAAAAAAAAAAAAAAAAAGGCAAAAGGCAAAATCCCAATATAGCTGATCACAGTGGGATTCGAACCCACAATCTTTTGATTCGTGGTTAAACGCCTTGCCATTGGGCCACGCGACCTACTTTTCTATTCACCAATAGTGGGGAACTATCGCAGGCTACGTCAGCAGAATTTAGCCGCGTTAATACAGAAGTGGAGGAACCTGTCCAATTGAGAGCAAACAGGATGGCTGAATTAACAGCTATTGTTGCATGGCGGGCAGAAGCCAAGAAATCAGGGTTGTTCTGATGGTGATTGATGAACGATATATACGAGTGCGTTGGTACATGTCATTTGAGCCGACCGATAGGACAGCGAGGCACGGTCAAGCTCAAGCAAAGGTCCCGAGTAAATAGACAAGTTGTAGCGATGTTCCCTCTGGAACACATGGTGAAAAGTCTAGTCGATTGTCACAGAAAAGCATATCCCATTTTGGTCAATGGTTCTCTGTGAGACGATGAACGGTGCTTTGATGTTTATCTTTCGCTTCGTGATCATCCTGTTGGAATTTCCTAGCTTTCTTTCCTCTGCGACACTCCAGACTATTCAGTTTCCGATATGATAAACTGTAAAAAGCAGCATTACTAAATTTCAACTTGGGATTTGATAATAAAGACTGAGTCTGCTAAATAATTCCTGATGGCATCGTCAACACATGGAATATTTGGACTTATGCTTTGACCCGAGATTTCAAGTATCTCAAGCAAGCTAGCCGAGCTCATGCAGCGATTCTGTTCATGTTTGAAACAGCCGCTAGTTCATTGGCGCACGGTCTCGCGATTCTGGTACCCCGGGGGGCGGGGTAATCTGTGATTTCGATGTATCAGAAATAAATATGTTAGTCATGGAACGAAACGCCCAAGATGAATATCCTTTGTTGCAGAATCTTTGAGTCTATTTAATACAAGACCAAGTATATAGAGTAGACATAATCTCGAATACCAAACTCAAATATCAGCGTAGTATCATGGAGGGAATTGACCCGCTCCCGTGCCTGGAACTGACACCCACCTTGATTTAATCGGCGCTTGAGTTTCGCCTCCACACATTCACCTGCTGTTATCTGCGACACTTGCTCCGCTATTCTCATCTGCTGCATTATTGTGTATGACTGTATGGCCAAGATCGATAATCTCCTATTACAGTTACCCTGGATATCCCAAGGTGAAGTTAGATGAACATTCAGTGACTTGAACTCAAAGATAGTGGGCCACAGAAAAGAAGGTGCTTTGCCATCAGATGATGGAAAGCATAATACAGATTGACAATCTGTCTATGTAAAACTATCAAATAAAACACCAAAAAAATCGACAGGGTAAAAGTGCCATCAAAATGGAGTTAAACCCTCGACTTTCAATATCATCTTGGTGGTTTGAAATTGGAGATATTTAGCTTTATTTTAAAATCGAATGTTGAGTGTGATATTGATGCTAAATACATGGGTCTGGTTACACGAAGGATTGGCAATGGCAAGTGTTTGTAGACTTGGATACATTTATTCAATTTACAGTTATCAATCTGAGGCAGGAAAATTGATATATAATCGTCTTGTCTGCGTGGCAGATATGTTATTACAAAAGATAACTTCAAATCTATGGTACAAGTTTTTTTTTTTCACGTCCAGTTCCACTTTACTTTTCTTCGTTTCCCCAGCTTTGATTTGGACGGTCCAAGCCCTAAAACTCAGGGGTAGTATTGAGCTTCGGAGTGAAGATAACCTACATGTTTTGAAATATATGTAGATTTTATATCAATTGCATCCTCATTCTAAAAAAACGCACATGATTTTGTTATTTGCCTTGGCCGCATCATACCTGCCATCACCTAGTGACAAAATGTTTTTTTTATTTGAAGCAAAGAGCTGGTCAGTTGTTCTCTAAATAAACAAAACAGGTTGCACATAATTGGCCAAGTATTGCGGATCAACCTTGTAACAAATACGGTAACATGCAGTTTCTTGTCCCATATGGTGCCATGTTATGCACATACTCCAATCATGGATAGATACCGCCCAGCACGGAACAGGCCAACCGAATGATTCAGCTTTGACTTTATTTAGTCCGGGGCTTTCAATCGCCTGCGATGTTGAAATAGATAAGCCCTGTTACCCCTTCCGTCAAATATGCACTTATGCTATAGCAGACAGAAAAACAGCGTATCCATCCATGACTTGTTTTTGTTTCGTCATTCCGATTTGCTCTTTTTTGACTGTTGCTGATTACTGATCGTTGATATCCTATATATCTATATACATACGAGTCTTAGCTATCTTGTCGCTAGATTATTGTCAATACTTCATAAGGTCGTCAAAACTTGCGTCGGGCGCAATAACCAACGCCAGATAACATTCTGAGACAATACCTACCACTTCAATTTATTCATCAAATTAGTGTGCAAACATGACGATAGATACATTTGGAGATATCAACTTGTCCATTCTGGGCATCTCTGCTGAGTACCCTCCACATAGTCTCCCAGCCAGTGCACTTGCTACCTTGGCCAAGAAATTCTACCCGGATACACCAGTGTAAGAGCAAAAATTTGCCTCAACCCAGACGGTAATATTGACATCATGATAGAATGAAGAAATTGCTGGCCATAAACAATTACACCGGCATTGATACTAGATCGTCCATCGGCACCCCGGATCATCCCTTGGTCAATATGGATCGTCCCCCAACGATTGCGGAACTGCACCAGGCCTTCATGGAATATGGCTTGCCTCTGGCTGTCGGCGCTGCACGGAAAGCCCTAGAGAAGGCCGGCGTGGAAGTTGACGAGTTGACCCACATTGTTGCCACAACGTGCACCGATAGCGCGAATCCCGGGTTCGACCATTTCCTGGCTAAAGAACTGGGCGTTAAACATGCCGTTGAGCGAGTCCTTCTCCATGGCGTTGGGTGCAGCGGAGGTCTTGCAACTCTTAGAACCGGTGCCAATCTGGCGTTAGGACGAACAGCGAGAAATAAGCCCGCTCGGGTGTTGTGTGTGGCCCTTGAAGTCAGTACCACCTTGGTCCGGAGTGAGCTTGAGAGTATGAACGAATCTCAGGAGTTACGAATTGCGCCGCTGCTGTTCTCAGATTGCGGATCTGCCTTGGTACTCGGTAATAATATTGGCCATTCTGAGAAAACGAGTCAGCCAGTGTACGATTTGCTTGGTTGGCAGTATCAAGTCATTACTAATACGGAGGACGCATTGGGATTCGATGCTGACCCTATGGGTAAGTAATCACGTGACAGTGCATGAGAACTTTTTACTAACAAGCATCTACAGGTTGGAAAGTTATCTTGAAACCCAGCGTTCCCAAAGAAGCTGCCGCAATCATGCCCGAAACATTCAAAAATCTTATTGCCAGCATAGAAAATCATCCGGTTTCTAAACGGTCGCCTCAGGATTTTGATTGGGCTCTGCACCCCGGAGGTTCTTCTATCCTGACGGGTGTCGAAAGAGCTGTGGGTATCAGGCCTGAGATGATGAGAGCTAGCTATGACGTATACACAAAACATGGCAACTCCAGCTCCGCAACCATCTTCAGTGTCCTAAATAGAATGGTCCACAAAGATATGGATGCGATTGCCATAGATGGGAAGCCAAAAGAATATGTCATCGTTTGTGCTTTCGGACCGGGCATAGCGATCGAATCTTGCATGTTACGGAGACGGGGCGTTTCGGGGCATATTCCGGGCGTGGATACCCCTCCTGAAGATGGCAGTGATGTTGCTCTGAACCAAGACGATGCATTCATAACAAATGCCCTGGAGGCAGTAGATTTAGACTAGATCATGTCTTGTTTTGTTTTGTTTTTCTGAAATGAATGAAAGTTTGGAGATGCCCTCGTGTCAAATAATGGAAAATTGTGAAATTCTCAGGGCTAAATTCAGGCTTCATTAAATGATTACGGCGCAGATGTCCGAGAGCTACCCTCGCATTTCTGTAACAAACGGTAACAACGGAAGCTACTTACTCATTCCCGCCGCTGTTCGCCACCAACAGTAACAATCATGCAGTTGCACATATTACCGCTAGCTGTGGCCAACTAACCAATCACCCGTCGAGAACCAAAAGGCTACATAATCCGGTGTGATTTAGGTATAAAGATGGGCCATGAGACTGCCGGGACAAGTCGAATTTTGAGCTTTACAATTAACATGAGAACCAAATTCATCAAGTTTATATATCTCTAGATTTAAGTTTCTGTAAAATGGCTTTAGACCTTATCCACCGTAATTATCGGGCGTTCTACTACCCACCTGAGTATTCCACCAAAGATACAAACGCCTTGAAATTTGGCATTCTGGGAGCTGCTAATATTGCGTGAGTATCTGTTAGATTATGCTATGATATGCTGCTATTCTAACATTTTTATATAGCCCAGGCGCTCTGATTAAGCCAGCTCGTACACATCCTGGAGTCGTCATCTACTGCGTTGCCGCCAGAGACGAGTCCAGGGCTCGCGCCTATGCAAAAACCTGGGATATCCCTCACGTCCACAGGTCATATCAGGATGTCATTGATGACCCCGAAGTCGACTGTGTCTACATCCCTCTTCCCAACAATGCTCATGGGGAATGGGCCCTCAAGGCCCTCTCTGCTGGGAAACATGTTCTCCTGGAAAAGCCATCAGTGGCGAATGCTGACGATGCCCGTCGTCTATTCAGACATCCAATCCTGAGTCGACCTGATGCTCCCGTATTACTGGAGGCCTTCCATTACCGGTTTCAACCGAGCTGGGCACTTTTCTTGAAACATATTAATCGCGAGACCATTGATAACGTTGATGTCAAAGTTACATTTCCAGGTTTTGTGTTCCCCGATGACGATATCCGCTTTCAATACAAACTTGCTGGTGGAACTGTCATGGACTTGGGGACATATTCTATCAGTGCTCTTCGTCAGATCGCCGGTGAGGCAGAGTGCATCCGATGTGATGTCAAGGTCATGGACGATAATGAAGAAAAGTACACAGACCGTTGCTTCACGGCAGAATGGAAGCTTGCCAACGGTGGAGTGGGCGTCACTTCTGCCGATCTTAAGGGAACTAAGATTGGCTTTCAGCCGCCACAGGTTACCGTGGTGCATCGTCCAGTCGATATCCCATTTGATCGTCTGCCAAATGGTGCCACCAGAACTCATAAGCGTACTGTCTACTTTTTCAACCACATGTTATCTGTCATATACCACTACATCACGGTCATAGATGAGTTCGAAGATCGCAGTTATGATGGTCAGGTTTTAAGCTACTGGAAGGGTACGGAACATCTCACTGGATACACATGGGATGAAGCTGAATTGTCTGGTCGATCTGACCAAGATTTCTGGACATCGTATCGCCATCAACTTGAAGCTTTTGTCGACAAAGTACGGGGACGAGAGCCATTACACTGGGTTGATGGAGAAGATAGCATCAAGCAGATGGAAATGATTGATGCAGCGTATATTAAGGCCGGTCTTCCCGTTCGGCCTTCCGGTGATTTCTAGGGATTATCTTGAGTCTAGAAAGTCGAAGGGAAAGTCGTCAGACAACCGCCGTCAACTACCATACAAGTTCCATTTCAGTAGGCTCTAGTTCTTAAGGCAAGATAGAGTATTGTACCGGCTATATCCAGATCATCTTCCATGCGACCGACAGGTACCATCTCTTTTGGAAGTGTAGTCTGTCTGCCGGTAATACCGAATCTTTCAGTGATTGGTGCAGATATGTCACTGGAGAACACTGGAGGTTGTCAGAAAAATGTGAATATAGTTGAATTATTCGGATCACTTACAACCAGGGCAAATGAAGTTGGTTCTGTATAGTGTTTTAACATTAAACTATGCGTTATTACTTGACTTTTAGTTTACTTGACGTATCTGATGTTCCAATGTGGCAGAATGACAAATGCTTTGCAAGGTGCATAGTCCCGGCCTTGGACTAGCCGTACGCCCAACCTCCAGTACACACTTTGTTGAACCCTGCAATCGAGCTAATGATTGAGACATTAGAGCTCTGACTAATGTCACCTTTGTTTCCTTCACTAGGCAAACCCAAGAATGCCATGTTAATAAACCACACGGAACATTAACATTGAAAGTCTCCGTGTAACTCTCAATCCCTAAAGCAAGTTGCTACTCCACCCATTTAGCAGCACTCACACCGTCTGAGGGAATCGGAACCTGAGGATCACCAATGCCAGCATTGAAAACCAGCAAATTTAGCAGGCCATATTCCCGTAAAACAACGGCAGCAGCCTTGCGGATGGACTGGATTGATGTGACATCACAGACAATCGGGATGACCACGTCTGGTCGGCCAAGTTTGGCGATGGCGGCGTCTAGGACATTGGCTCGGCGACCACAGATGTAGACGCGGGAGGCGCCAGCTTGGACAAGGGTGGAAGTGATTGAAAGGCCGATTCCAGAGCCGCCGCCGGTCACAAGGCAAGTTAGTCCCTTGACTGAAAAGAGATCACCGTAGTTTTGAAAATCTTACGTGATGTATGAAATTTGGAATAGGCACGAAAGAAGTGCAACGTAAGTGACGAGACTACACGATAACAGATACTCATTATTTGATGAACTCATTTCATCTTTTATATAAGCTTATAATTACACTTGTCCATTGTGATGTGTCACATCCCGCTGCACCTTCCCATCACAGAAATCATTCGGTGACTGACAACTTCGTCATTGGGCGGCATGCATGACAGCAAATCGGGGATATTACTGTGACAATATTCCATAGACTACAGTCATATTACAAATCCACTAGCTAGAGTTGACACCCAATTGGGTTCCATGGGAAGTCAATGTTTGGATCCAGTCAACCTTTGTGATCCCCCAAACCCTTACATTGTCCACGCCATACCCATGCTACTGCATTAAGTTAATCCAGTCTACAGCGCTATTATTTTAATGCAAAATGGTTCTCAATAGACAGTGCGGCGCATTTTATTTCGCACTTTACCTCTTAGCCCAGTTTAGTTTCGAAAAAAAAGTTAGACGTCGGCAAATTTGAGCTGACACTGGGATCGCGAACGTCATTGATGCTGTCCTGTTTATTCTGAATTAGACCGCAACCTTGTATTTCTTTGCATCATTCCACATCACAAAATGGTCAAGCGTAAGAGAGAAGTCTTGACGATTGAAAAGTCTTTGGCTAAATCTCACCATGATGTCTTTAAGGCTATCAAAACCGCCAAGGGGTTTGAAAGACAACGGCTATCCAAAAGACTGAGGGAACCAGGCTTGACCAACGAGAAGAAGCAAAAGCTTGATCTAGAAGTCAATGTTCTCAAGGTACATATCCCTTAGGTCTTCGTATTGTATCTTGTCCTCATTGCTAACATTCTTGGTTCAGTCTCTCGACCTCGAACAAACCGCCGTCGCCTACCTCTCCTCCGTCTTCAACCGGATTCCCGTCATCGCTCAACACCCCGAACTACCCGACTACGTCCGCCGTGGAGTACCCAGGCCAGATATCTCAGAAGAAGAGAGAGCCGCCCTGCACACTGTCACCAGTAGTCTCTTCAGTCGCCCCAATATCCGCCAGGTGATGAACAACATTATTGAAGAAACCTGCATGGTCCTCGATGTCCAACTACCAGAGAAGAAGCGCTCACGAAAGCGCAAAGTTGATTTTAAGAAGGAAGGCCAAGCTCAGCAAAACCCCAGCACGGAGCCCGAGGATAAGAAACCAGAACCGCCAATCGACCCCGAGCAGAAACTGACAGCCAAAGAAAAAAGGGAATTGGCTCGGAAAAAACTTTTGGAAGGTATTAATTTGGATGCAATCAGTGGCGATGATGATGACTTCGAGGAAGAGGAGTTTGCTGGTTTCAGCGACAGCGAAGCTGACTTAGAAGACAACGATGCCCATGGTGGCGACAAGGAAGCGGGCTCTGATCTCGACTCTGATGTTGCTGAAGCCGCTATCGAGAAGATGACCAACATGATTGGTGCATCAGATTCCGAAGATGAAAATTCCGCTTCCGACGATGCCCCAGCCTTTCCACTCAGGAAGAAAGCTCCTACAAAGACCGTGAAAATGTGTGACGTCTCGGTATCCCTCTCAGAATCTGAAGACTCAGAAGAGAAATTCGATTCCGAAGACGAAGCTCTCACCTCAAAATCAGGCGCTAAAACATCGGCCAAGACCGCGAAAGCTCTCTCTGGGAAACCCGGCGAGTCGGCTTTCCTGCCCTCGCTCATGGGTGGCTACATCAGCGGCTCGGAATCCGAAGCTTCTGACCTTGAAATTTCCCCGGTGCGCAACAGACTAGGCCAGAAGCAACGACAGGCCATCTGGGAGAAGAAGTATGGAGAGAAGGCCAAGCACCATGCCAAGCAAGCTGCTGCTGCTAAAAATGGAGCTGAATGGGACTCGAAGCGCGGGGCCGTCTGGGATGCAAAGAAGCCCTGGAAGAAGGGGATGGACCCGTCTGAGGAGAAGAAGGAGGCGCTCAAGAAGGTGGCTAATGCTTTGGATGGTGGGTCTTTGCATCCGTCCTGGGAGGCGAGGCGGAAGCTCAAAGAGCAGACGCAAAAGATTTTTATCGGAGCTGGGGTTCCGGCAGCGAAAAAGATTACTTTTGACGATTAAAAAGATGATCAAGGAGTGCTGCATTGATTTCATAAATCTAGGACATATTTGTACAATATACCCGCATTACGTATACATTACCATCATTCACTTATTTTAAAGCCCGTTGTAGTTGCCAAGTCATTCATGAATTTATTTTCCCAAAAACATGTACAGAAACAAAAACAAAATATTTCTGTTATTAGATGGAATGCTTCATTCGTAGATGGCGCTGACCCTGTAACGATTCTGAAAGCACATGTGAACGCCGGAAATCCCAATCCCAAGCCTTTTCCTAGTTTTTTTGCGTCCTTTTTCGTCGTATAACTCAGTCTAACATCACCTGCCTCTCTGGCGGGAGCTCCTTTAGTGCGCACTGGGGCCGTAGTGGATGGTGCGGAAGAAGTCCATGACGCCAGTGAAGACAACCAGCAGGATACCACCGCCGGGACCGAGACGAAGAACCTTGGGCAGGAAACCCTTGTACAGAGCACCGAAGCCCTCTTCCCGGGCGACGGTGAAGACCGCAGGCCAGGCCCAGTTGTACTTGGGGGTAACACCGGGAACCTTGACGGTGTTCTGGATACGAGACTTGACGACATCCATAGGGGTGTTCAGGATAGTACCAACGGTACCACCGATGGCACCAGAGACCAAATCGTTACTGATCTGGGCGCTCTTGGTCTCGGCCTTGGGGAGAAGCTGACGAACCTGGAAGATACAGCCGAAGTAACCGGCGTTCCAGACAATGTGACGCCACAGGGTGGACTCAAGACCATTGTACATGGCGAGAATACCCTCGTTTCGAATGGTCTTCTTGACAACATCCAGCATACCGTTGTACTTGCCGGCGGAGGCCTTGTCTTGCAAACGAATCTTGACCAGCTCGAAGGGGACAACAACGAAGGACTCAGTAGCACCAGCGGTAGCACCAGTAAGGATAGAAAGGGGCTGAGTCATGGTGGGAACACCAAAGATATTGCGGTAGAACTTGCCCCACTCATCGTTGGCAGCAAATTTGGTGGCACGCTTGGGAGCCTCCATAAGAATGGGGGCGGTGATACCACGGTACAACCGAGAAACACTGTATATGGATTAGCAAGTGGCGTCAAGATGTATGACTTCACAAGATTGTACGAACCCCTCGTTTCTGACAATCTTCTTAAAGCAGTCGAACATGCCATTGTAAGCCTCCTCGCCGATAGCAGAGGCAGTCTGGAGTTGACTGCCAAGATTTTGAGTATTAACATTCATATTTACATGATATAGTACGTAATATTGCTGTCGGTGACTAGACAGTTGCGGTAACTAAGGACTTACATGCGAGTCTTGATGACATCAAGAGGGTACATCACCAGAATCTCCGAGACACCAGCAATGGCACCTATCAGGTCAGGTTAGTATACTTCGTGTCCCTATGGAGATGAGCATTGTGATATCTTCCAGCGTATACGAGCCACGGTATAGCAATAATTCAAGCAAGGAATGGCCATTGCATGATTGAATAGCAGAAGTACACTGATTGATGTCATTCAAAGGCATTCACTTGAATGAGCCTACTACTCATGCAGTCTCACATGCGCACCTCCTTGACATGCACAATATGTCAGGCGATCGGGACTCATAAATTCGCATAGTATAGTGACAAGAATTCTGTTCCTTGTTTGCTGGCACGTGAGGGTAGAGCTCAAAATGTACATATTCGGGTTCAATCGTTGCGCCTAGTCCGGTAGTCATTTCCTAGACATATGGGCGATATACGGCGGATCTCGAGACGAATCTGGCTCCGGACATGACTATCCGCACGGCTGTTTTTATCTGGAAGGAAGCTGAGAGTGGATGTCGAGAGATGTTATCACTTACCAGCTCCGAACTGGTAGACGAAGGGAAGAGGCTTGTCGGTAGAAGACATGTTGGACGGTGGTAAACAGACGCAAGCACTATGGGTATCGAGACGAAATGAACAAAAAAAATAGATGGAAATGCAGTAGCTATCAAAGATGCTAATCACCCAATACTATTAAGGATTAGGCCAAAGGTAAGTTAGACTGGAATCGAATGACCAGAAACAGGTGGATATTGTCTTGTTTAACTTATCCGGCTTGTTCTCATGCAGTCGACCGGATCTCAGAAAAAAAAAAGTATAACCCTGGTCGCTGACTTGATTCTACAGCTCTTTCCCCGGGTCCAACCACTCTTAGCAACTTCAACCCCGTAAAATGTGCCCTGGTGTGTTGCAATACAACCAAAAATAAACAATGGCAGCACTAATCACTCCAAAAGGGGAAAAACTCTGGTAATTCTCAAGTGTCATTACTATCCACGAGCCATCTAATCTTTGGAATGTCAGTGGATGCTTCAGCCATAGCGCTACAATCAGCAGGAATTACTTCCGAACCGGAGCCTGTCGTGTGCTTCAACTGGCCTGAAACTGCGCTGAGAATACGGTGGAGGGGCATCGGTAAAATGGCAGCTACCCTGGTGGTGGTTGTGCTGTCGATGTCATTGTCCAATAGCAATCGAGCATTTGTGACCGGCCAACCTGGAGCCAGCGATGTCGCAACTCTGGCGACCATGTCTGACAACTGCTTGATTGTGTGTATTCGCAGTCACAGCGTGATCAATCATTGGTGGGATATCAACATGGCTGTTTGGTCTGCATTTATATATACGTAGTGTTGTCATTACAAAAACGGCAATTCTGAGTAAAAAGCAATAAACTTGTGGGATACTTGCATCGTTGGCTAAACATCATTGCACGTGATGCAGCTTGTCCATGTTGTCAAACGGTGCAGCCATCCGGTCCTTGATCAATAGGCCCAAACTGCATCCACATGGGATTGCAGGCACGATCGTATCATGGGAGATTTATGGTGGATTTTAAACTTTAGATCAACTGAAAAAGGCCATTAACCCTAACTTATTGGTCCAATTCCCGTTGAGATATTAGAATACTCGGATTTGTGTGGCCCTGTCATAAACCCTAAGGATCATCACTGATCTTTCAAGAGGAGATAAAACCCCAAATTACATAATCCATATTAAATTTCTATATTTCTGGTGACACCAAACTCTTATCACCCTGCAGTGGATGCACGTAGCTACAATTCTGCTATGTGATTGGTGGGTGCTCACTATCGATTCCACATTTGGCCTAGTCATAACCTCGAGGGTAACCAACTAAAACATAACCATTCAGGAAATCCATGATCCCGATTCATCATCACTATTGATGAGATTGATGATCGACAGAAATTCATCTGGACAAACTGTAAACAATCCGTAACCATGCAACAATTTTTTATCAACGACTCGCTGTAGTCATACCGCTCTTACTTTTCTTTGTTTCTGGCGAACTTTTGCATCTCCTGCATAAATTCAGGTCGCACTCCTTTTCTTCAGCTTATCTTATCGTTGCTAGTTCGCCACAAACTTCAAATCGCTTCTAATGCCCTTCCTAGCTTGATTGGTAAGCTATGATGCTTCATTCAAGCCTACAACTGAGTTGTATCTGTGTGCTGATATCGCTGTAGGAAACATCAGAACAGTATTGCAATCTGTAGTCATACTCGTAAACGTCTGACTCAAATTACCTCCGCCTCACCCGGACAGTCGCTCTATCTGTCGGTGACCTGGAGGAGACTTTGTGCTCGGTATACCTGACGGTGTAACCGAGCTCTATCATTTACTGCACATGGCCCACCTTCTGTGGAAGCTGTTCTGGGAGAAAGATGTCGACGGCTTCTGCCGACTCTTAACCCCGGGATCTTTGGGTCCCGGTGACCCCTTAAGAACAGGCTTCAATGACTCTTACGATCCATTCCCAGTCAGTCTGTCATCAACGCCACCAAAATCTGCAAAGACTAGGAAAGTCAGCGGTAAACAGGTTGTCTCTTTCTCAAAAGCCGAACTAAACATCAGAGATCACGCCGGACTTACATTACTTCACCGAGCGGTTTCTGCAGATGATGTCCATACTGTCAAGTTTGTCAATGCACTCCTTGATCATCCGTCGATTGACTTGTATGTGCAAGATCTTGAAAATGGCTGGAACGCCCTTCACAGAGCTTTGTACCATGGCAATATTGGAATTGCTCGATTGCTTTTGGAGAAAGAGCAGAACATGATGAAGGATGATCTCCTTGGAACTGCAGGCCGCACCGGACAATTGATCAAGACCAAGGATTTTGAGGGTAACAGTCCTTTCGATCTTTACAACTGGTCCATCAGGTCCGGTATCAACATAGAGGTTGTCGGAAAGACTTCGGCCACAGATTTACCATCCGACTCCGAGTCAGAGGATGATCTGCCTGACCAAAGCATCGTCAGTTCAGCTACCAACACGGGGACAGAGGTGTATATATTTGGTAGCAATAAAAACCATACCCTTGGTGTGGGTGATGGTGATGATCGGCAATTTCCCGAGCGCATTCAGTTACAGCGCCCGGAAGAGCTATATGAGCATTTCTATCGGGAATGGTTGGGTACCCAGGTCTATCATCGGGCTGGAGAGAAAATCAACGCCGGTATTCCCCTGATGATTCGTTCTCGGCCGTTAGTCATCAAGGACGTTGTTTTGTCCAAACTTCATAGTGCCATAATCACAGACGATCCCTTCTCAAATTTGTACATTACCGGAGTGGGAAGAGGAGGCCGTCTTGGCCTCGGTCATGAGAATACGCAGTTTCGATTTGTGCCTGTTCAACATGCGTTGAAAGATAAGCGTGTCAAGACTGTCGCTTTAGGGCAAAATCACACCATGGCCGTTACAGATAATGGTGAACTCTGGGCTTGGGGCTCAAATACATACAGTCAACTCGGGTACACATTGCCTCCGCCTACCAAGCCTGATGAAGAGTCCATGAGCTTAACACCTCGACAAGTGTTCAATGCTCTCAAGAAAGAGGTCATTATTGGTGTTGCTGCGTCGAGTCTACACTCTGTTGCCTTCACGCCCTCCTCTCTTTACATCTGGGGTCGCAATGTGGGTCAGTTGGCCTTGATGGATGCTGACTCGCGCTCACTGCAGACCCAAGTACTGCCCAGGAAAGTGGCCGCGTCTATGTTCACCAGTCCCATCATCATGGCGGCCGCCAGTGACAAAGCTACTGTCTGTTTACTGAAGAGCCACAGTGTCATAGTTTTCACCAACTATGGATACAACATTGTGCGTTTCCCTGTCATCGACATAATAGCAGGATTTGGTGTCCAGGCTACTTCCAATTCTCGAGGACATCGTGGAATAGCCTCCTCGACCCGAATCACATCCATCTCTGCGGGCGGTGATACAATTGCGGCATTGTCTGATCGCGGGGAAGCTTTCATCATGAACTTACAGTCTTCTTCTGAAACTGAAGGCACTTCTGTCTCGACCACGAACCCAGCCAAGATGAAGTCATCTGTTTCGACGCCCCAACGTGTATGGCATGCTCGCAAAGATGAAGCTACATCTTTGGCCATTGGCGAAGGAGGCTCTGTCATTCTAAGCACCAAATCAGGTGCTGTCTGGAGACGAGTTCGGCGTGAAAAGGCCAAGGAATCGAAACACATATCCAGTGACTCGGCTAGTGGTAAACGAGACGCCTTTAAGTTCCAGCGTATTCCGACTATCACAGGTGCAGTAGCAGTCCGCGGATCTACGCATGGCGCCTACTTGGTGATTCGTGCCGAACTCCCTATTTATGACTGGATGGTCCGTGTACGGCCCTCGGAGCTTTGTCGAAACTATCGTCATCTTTTCCCTCTGAAGAATTTCCACGCATTGACCACATCAGATGCGCCGTCTCGTACGGCCAGTACAGAATCGCGGTCCCAGGTAAACGGTATCGGCTTCCTCGGCGACCAAATCTTTACATCCTTGGATTTTGAGGCGGATCTGAAGACTTATCTAGATGCCAGCTCTGTGGACTTTGAAGAGTTTACGTATAATGTTCTTCTATCTACATCTAGCGAGCCGGATATCAAGATACCGGCCCATACGTGGATTTTGGGTGCTCGGAGTACTCCTTTGAGGACATTCTTTGCCAGTAATGCGCAACAAGAGCCCGAAGATATGCGACCATATGTTCATATCAGACGTACGGAAAGCGGCTTTGAAATGGTGTTCCAGCAGATGGATATCTTGGGACTGGTGAACCTGGTGTCCTATCTGTATACTGACACAATTGTGGAGTTTTGGAATTTCACACGCTATGCTCCATCTCATGCTTCAAGGCATCGTCAAGTTCGTGTTGATATTATGAAGCTTGCTTCACGCTTGCAGATGCTACCCCTTGAAGCTGCCGCACGATCTCAAAATAGGTTGATGCAGAAACTTCATCTAGACCTTCGAGATGCCATATCTCATCGCAACTTACGCTTCGACGGCGATGTCCTTCTAAAGTTGGACGGTAAGAACGTCCTCGTTCATCGTGACGTTGTAAGCCATCGTTGCCAGTTCTTCCATGCCATATTCAAGGGACACTCTCATGGTGCTTGGCTATCCGGAAGATATGCTGATCTCAAGTCGGGCGACCTGATTTCAATCGACATGAGTCACATGAATCCAAGACATTTCGCATTTGTGCTGGAGCATATCTATGCAGATGTTGGTTCTGAGATGTTCGATAATGTTGTTACTTCAGACCTTGATACATTTGGCGAGCTTGTACTTGGAGTTATGGCTATTGCTAATGAGCTGATGCTGGACCGCCTGGTGGAATGTTGCCAACAAGTGTTGAGTCGTTTTGTCAACATGAGGAATGTGGCTGGTATCCTCAACGAAGTCAACATATCTTACATCTCCAGTCTCAAAGAAGCTTGTATGAGCTATATAGCCTTACAGGTTGAGGGTTTCCTAGAGAATCACCTCTTGGGCGACATGCATCTCGACCTCCTCCTCGAACTTGATCGTGCAGTACAACAACGTCAACGACTGATGGAACCCTACTCTCGCAGTAAAAACCTCGAAAGTCTCTATGTACTATATCCTGATCTCCTGGAGGATGTCGCTGAAGAGCGCCGTATTCGCGTGCGTGAGATGGCCTGGAGACATTCTCTGAAGAATGAAAAGCAAAACACCAAGAACCTCCGTGAGAGTCTTGATGTCACGCCAAGTGCTGCCATTTCACCTTTTAGCAGAGTGCGACGTAAAGGGAAAGAGGTTGCAACCGACTCCATCTCTGGAGACAAAACAGAAGCTCTCCCTCAGGATGATGAACTGATGTTTGACATGGAGATGGACCCCCTCTCCCCGACACCAAAACCCCGTGGTGGCCGTGGAGTTACTGCTGATTCTTCGGACTCATCTGGTCGAAAATCTGGAAAGAAGCTTACTTTCAGGCGTGAGCTACTTGCACTGGATGGGCTCATTATGATGGGAAGTTCACAGTCTCCACCAGCAGCACCTTGGTCCGGGTTCCAGCCATCTCAGGCTTCAATAGTTCCGTCGATCTCGGAAAACATGACAGATGCTAAGCTGAACGATGATTCGGAATGGCAAAATGTATCTTCATCAAAGACAAAGAAACAAATAGCTGTATCGAGTTCGCCCGTTACTCACATGCCTTTTATCTCAGGTTCACCTGTCGCTGACCGACTTCCGAAGCCGAGTCCCAGAAGCTCTACTCAGACTCCTCGTCGGGTATCTTCATCAGCCAAGCCCGTCACTCTGAGCAGCTCTTTCCTTAGCCGACCACTTAACCTTGGATTCTTTATTCCTACAGCTGGACCGGTGGAGCCCAAGATCAAGATGACTATTCCACCTCCTCCAACACAACCTGCAGCTAAGTTGGACGACATTTTCTGTGAGCAACTCCAAGAGAAGGAAACCGAGAAGGAAATAGAGAAACAGAGGTCTCGACCTCTCCAGGAGATTATTGAGGAAGAGCAATTCTTACAATGGTGGGAAGAAGAGCAAGAACGCGTGAGAGCTGCGGAGGAAGATGAGAGGAAGTCTATGAAGCTTGTCCGTGAGCTCATGGCTCAACAGAATGCGATGCTGTCCAGCGATTCGTCCAAACCTCAGTCCCGTAACAAGGGAAGAGGAAAGGGCAAAGGCAAAGCAATGGCTGCTGACCCAATGATTTCATCGTCACATGCGGTTGAAGGCCATGGTCAACATCGGAATGGCGGTGGCCCGTCTTCACGCCAACAAGGCAACAAAAAGCCCCAGGGCAACTCGTGTGGCGATGCAACTGGGAACAACAAAAAGGGCAATCCTCGAGCTAAGAATCGAAGCCAAGTCACTGCTGGTGCAGGCAAGAGTAAAGAGAACAAGAACAGCGGGCCTGGAAATGCCGGAAAGAAACAGAACACGGGACTTCAGAACAAAAGTACAGGTAATGATAATAATGGGCAGCGGAGGAGCGGGGCGATTGATATCAAGGGGAAGACTCCGGCCAAGGGGGGACGGCTGAACCCGCTTTCGGCGCCGTGGACTCCGGGAGGGAATCGGCAATTTTCACAAAGTTAGAAATATTGATGTATTGATATAAGGGTTGGGATCTCAGACGGTGTCTATATGGAATCACATTTAATATAGAATATATCAATGTTTCTTGTTAATATGGAAATGGAATGTGGGATGTCTGATATGGATGTGGCCCTCAAGGTCTCTTATGGGTCGAGATGACATGATATTGTTATATACTATCTGCTGATGAGACGAGATTCATTCCGATATTTCCATCATCAATACCCTCATCGTGGTTTAAGTCAAAACATATTCTCGATGCTCAATAAAAACCAAATGTAGACGAGGCCTGTGTTTCCTCAAGTCCACACCGCCATATGCAAAACACTAAGAAAATCATCATCCCCCCTCACTTGCGAGTCTACCTTGTCTGGTAAATCCCATAATGTACAACATACGAATCATCCCCAAACCCCGGCACCCGATCCACAGTCTTGGATACAAACTCCATCTCCACCGTCCACCCCGTCAACGTCCTCTCACCCACGATATCCCACATCAACTGGAACGTCTCCCGATTGTGAAGGAAGGCGCGCTGCGTGTCGGATTCGGAAGGGAAGGTGAAGGATACTGAGGAGGCAAGCGACGAGGTGTCGGAAAAGGGAGCGACTTCGGAATCGAAGGTGGAGGAGGAGGAGGAGGAGGTTGAGGAGAGGGAAGGGGTTGTGGAGATGGGGGTCAGGGGGTCTTGGAGGTTGTCGTCATCGCGGAATGTGGAGCCGGAGGACGAAGAAGTGGTGGTAGGTGTTGTACTTGTTGTACTCGTTGGCGATTCAGCCATTAGTTTGCCGATTTGGCGGCCGTAGATCATGGCGTTGGTGGTGCCGGGTTTCAACATTGTGATGAGGCGCACCGCAATGTCAATCTGCTGCTGCCACGAAAACATGTGCCAAAAATTCGACGCATGCACGATCGTTGCCTTCCCCGCCAACACCTTCGTCCCCGCATCACAATCATCCAAGAAATCCGCCACAACAAACTGCCCCGCCATCCCCGGCGGCGGCGGCGCCCGCCGCCCCGAAGAAGGAGGATAAAAGACCCCCGATGCAAATCCACCCTCTTCCTCGGCCCCCCAATCACAAAAGAGATCAAGGCCGGCGTCGATGAGTGCGGGGTGCACGTCTGTGCCGAGGAGGCGGGTGGCGGGGGCGCCGTCGTGGAGGAGTTGGCGGAGGGCTTGGCCGAGGCCGCAGCCGAGGTCGAGGAGGAGGTCACGGGAGAAGAGGGATTTGAGGCGGTAGAGAGCTTGGCGGTAGCGGGGATCGGTGGGGGGGAGGGTGTAGAGGAAGCGCCAGCGGCCAATGCAAGGGGTGCGGGAGGTTGCCCAGGCTTTGTTTCTCTGGGGGTTGGAGTTAGTGGTTGTTTTTGTTTTTGTTTTTATAGTGTGTGTGGTTAGGAAGAAGCATGGTGGCGGTAGGGGTTGGAGACAAGATCAGAGACCGGTGTTACTGAGGGTACCGGCCCGGAGAGTCAATGGCTTCTAGAAGCAGCAGCATCAGACCCTGTGGTGGAGGAGTGTGGTACGAGATTATCTGTTTGCTCGGGCCAAATTCTGGTGAGGCAGCTTTCTCTTTGCAATTTCTGATTTCCATGCATTCACAGGTAGATCGGAGAAACCGTGGTATCACAAGCATCCAAACCATGCGGAGGTTGTGTCTCTCTCCCTACATCTCTCTAAATGAGACAGGAACCCGTTTTCCCTGGATCCGAGTCAAGAGGAAAGGGGAAAGGCAGATACTTACTATTGAGTGGAGATGGCTGTCGATTTTGTCACTGGGAATGTTGCTGTATGACTGTAGGAGCTCTCTCATAGGCTCGATGTCGGTGGGGAGCTCATCTTGGTAGATGAGTCGCCACATGTCCATGACATCCATGGCTGCTGGTTGGAGTGTGATTGTTGGTATAAATTTGTCTGCGGCGAGGCCAAGTTCTTTGTTGTATGTGCAATCTCGGTGGGATAGTTACTGGCAGAGTGAGAATATAGAGATAGATGGATGATAGTATACAAGAAGAAAGTAAATATGTATTCATAAAGTTGACAATATCATAAGAGCAGAGCAATAAAGGTTTAAACACGTGAATGAACAAAAATGAAATAAGATTGTGGGGTTGCCAGCTTCTAATAAAGAACGGCAAGCATGAGGAGCCGCGCTCAAATTCCAAGGTTTATTTTCTTTTTCTTTTCTTATTTTATTATGTATTTACAGCCAGAAAACTTTAATCGAAACTGCTAATCAATAATGGCTGAGGATTAGCTAAAACTTTTATTGTCTAACATATAACGGCCGACTGGCCCCCAAAGACACAGACTCCAAGGAAAGAGGGAAATACAAGAGAAGATAGATGCCAAGCTCGAGAGAGAACAAAAAAGGCCAAGAAGACAAGGGAGGGATTCCTCGACATGCAGAAATCAAAAACAGGGTTTGGGGATTGGTTTTTGTAAAAGCTTTTCAGAAGAAGAAGAAGCCGAGAAGAAAGCGCCCAAGCTCTCAGGTGGAAGGTATTGAGATATTGGAGAGAGATGCTATAGTGATGTGATTTTCATCCCTTCGTGTTTAGTTATGATGGTGCGTTTGTGAGTATAAACTATTTCATCTCATGGTGTCAATCAATGTAGAGAAATTTTCAATTGCTCCAACCCATAATCATCACCCCTCCCCCGCTTCCCTTGGCTCCCTTCTTCAACCTCCCATGTGCGCTGCCACGCTTTCACGCCCTGGCTCCGAACCGTCACATCTGCTGCACGCAAGGTGCTCTCCAGCATCCATCCACCACGTATTGAATGTTTACATGGGAACGCGGCTGAACGGGCTTTATGGCGACATTAGATGTCGTTATTCTTTTGTTTTTCTCGGAGCCGAATATGTTCTGATATGGAAAGTAAATGAAGACAAAAAAAGCCATCTAAAAGCTATCCATAAACAGACATTTGAGAATTACTAGGCGCACAGCAAAATCTGCTGTGCACTTAGTAATTCCCAGACATTCTTTGCAAAGATTTACACACAACACCTAATCGCCCGAATTTTGACGTGGCCTGAGCATAAATCTCAATCTTAGATGTCATTGTCATCTCTCATCCATCCTTCAGCTGGAGACATCTCCATCTGAAGGCTGATGGTCTACGGATAGTAAATATAGGAAATTTGAAGACTCGAGTCTAGATCGATTCCATTAGATACAGACACTATGGTACCAGATTGAAGCATTGAAAAATCACAGCTGAAGACTAACTTACTTAGTCGTCGTCAGCTAGGCTTGTTCGGATCTCGATGAGTTTTTTGTTTTCCCACTTTGATGATGAATGAACCAAGACATCATTACGTGCTGTTTATGCAGAGGCCAGATCAATAAACTAGCCACTTGGAACCGTGGTAGGGCATGTTTATAGCCAAGATTCTAACTATCTTTTGGGAGGCGTGGGAACATGATCGACCTGGGATCAAACATACAGCAGTGATGTCGATCACTGCGATGATCAGCTTGGCCGTAGATATACATAACGATTCCAAGGTTTTGTTTATATATGACGAATCAGACTGAAAGAACGAGAGCAAGACTCAGTCAAACATGTGAAAAAGTCATGATGCTATAACTTCAGTTATGAAAAGTTCGAGACAACAGCCCCGACTAAAATAACCATTTTTCTTCTTTTGTTGTCTTTTCATCAACTCTGACGTCTACACTTTCCCCTTGCAACCGCGGGAATCTCGATAGCATGGCTCTGAACCCTCGGCATCATGGCAATGTTGCATTGCATCTCAATGTTACTGTGTTGTGTGTTGAGGTGTGCCCTTCCGCTGATTATTCATGTTTACAGAACAGGAAAGTCTTCTAACTTGAGTTAGCCTTGACAGTGGACAACGAGAAGAAGGCCACCATCAGGACCTGGCATTATGATGTTATCAAGACCAAGGTCTAAGTTGCTTTTACTTCACCACATGATAAAAAGAAAACGTCTTGATTAGCTGGAATATATTTGAATGGGTTGAGTGATTATCAATTCAGTTCATTGGTAAAGGCAATGGCTGACAACCCAACCACATAAACCCATGAACCCAGCCTTGTGGTAGGCCTAACAATTTCCACATGTCATTCTCACCACCCTAGAACATCGAATAGAGGACCCAGCTGTCGTTGTTTGGTACTTTTCATCACATCGAGCTGTTTAACCAGTCACATCTGAGATCATGTTTTTTTTTTGTCGATTCGCTGTGATTTTCTTTCATATCCCTGAGACATAGAATTCGATCTTGTGTATAAACACGATTAATTATGATTGACGACTTCCAAGATCACAGATGATGTCCAAGTTTATTTGCAATTACTAAGCAATGAACTTTATACTATTGTCCATTATCAACTAGCCATCAACCGCTTACTGGAAGCACAGACTTGACAAGCGGGATTCCCACATCCAAACAATTCGAAATGAGACTTTTATCACATTAACATTAGCACAACAAACCCAAAGCCCGAACCATCAATCCGCCAAGTCCCAAAACCAATCATCTTCACATAAGAGACCAAAGCACTTGAGCAAGTGCAAACTGCACGTCAAGTCAATATTAAATATTCAAGCACCTGATGTGGCAAGGGAGACACTCGGACACACTGACCAGCTAAGCCCTACACTACAAAATGAATACAACATTGTGGGAAGCCTTCGGCTGTTGTCTTCGGCTTCTGATTTATAGGCTGGAAACGGGAATTCGACTGGCCCGGTAAGAGTGTACAAAGCAGAAATCATTAGGTCGATGCATTTGATACAGACAGAAAGCATCAAACTGGAAATACGATATTTGGAAACCAAAGAAAAGAAATCTGACAAAATTTTCCAATTTAGCTTCTCACTTGATAGTGTCAACTTGCATACCTTTTAATCACATACGGCCATAGCCTGTGGAAAATACGGGGTCCCGTCTGCTCCCCCATAGTCAAGCCACAGAGCGCCGGATTAGTACTACGGTGGGTGACCACGTGGGAATACCCGGTGTTGTATGTTCTTTTTTTGCTTGCTGTATCGGTTGGGTCTGTTAACCCTAAAAATGCATGTCTAAGTTGGAGAATCGACGTTTGTGTTACCTTGGCCGTATTCCATATCATTGCCAAATAGTATCATCTCCAGGGAACTGCTCAATTACTGCGAGACTATATTATATCAAAGATTGCCAATCGTAAGTCAACCTGTTTTATCGGATTTCTGGGTGATATCAATCATTCATTGACCTGCAGCCCAAACAAGCACCAGTGATTTGTCACAAGTGTAAAACCATGAATAGACACCACTATCAGGCGAGTGATGGGGACTCCTCTGCATGTGCTTACATATCTTAATACCAAGGAGTAGTATTGGCCTGCATGGTGACAAGAGTCTTGACAACAGTCTAATACATAGCAATAACTGTGCCATTATTGGCAAAGAGCTGTGGGTATAGCTTAATGAAGTTGGTGGCCATACTCCACAAGCACTTGGCTTTATTGCTATTTTGCATAATATATTGATGTGTAAGCTCCTTATAAGCACTAAATACATAATTAATATAGGACTGGGGGAGGGGAGGGGGGGAGCTTGCTATTAAAGATGACTTGCTTGGTGGGATTGTTGGGGTATGAGCTATGAGCTATGGAGATAAATGCTATTAGTCACCTAGATAGGGGTGAGAAGGATGTTGGAGATGGTATAGGAGGGGTTGCTAGGAGTAATGGTGGTGGTAGGGTAGTTAAGAGAGGTAGTAGGTAGCTAGGTAAGTATACTATTGGAAGTAGTGGCAAAGATAGCCATGTTATTAAGTATAATGATAGGAATGGGGTGGATCTAGGCAGGATTGAAGGAGGCAGTCATAGTAGGCAAGGAAGAGCAGAGAGTTCAAAGAATGGAGTATGTATAGGTGATGGTGGTCAATAGGGTAATTGTAAACATGAACTTGACCATTGTCAGGAGTATTATAAGATATGTGTAATAGAATGATATTCAGAGACTAAGTAAATATGCAGTCACAGTCAACCACAAACAGATAGCAGAAGGGAACACCATAGTGGCTGAGTGCGGGGTAAGGACCCTAGCACCAAGTTATGGTATTGTATAAGAGTCAGGAACCCTTGTTGACAGATATCAACTATATGAATATGCTTACAGTAATGGTTATTGGAGATAGAAGAGATGGTTGGTAGGGAGAGTAGAAGTGGATGAAGATTAGGTAACTAGTGGGGTACTTATAGATAGGCCCTGGTAGCTATAGGGGTATGCTAGCATAAGATAAGCACTATGCCCCTCCTCTGCCCCATAATAGTGCTAGTATATAGAAATGGCACTATAAATAAAGGTAATAAAGACCTATAGAGTAGTAGGCATATAAAGAAGGGTATAAACAATAAAGGAGATGACTACGTAGGACCTATTAGATAGGGATTATAGGTCAGATAATAGATACTATATTGGCTAGCATAAAGGAGATACCTATAGTAGAGTAGGGAAAAGGAAGGTCACATATCTTAAAGAGGCATGGTATATATGGTATAGAGATATCAAAGAAAAGTACTATCAAATAGATAACCCCTTAATAAGTAAGGAAGCATTTGTTTATAATGTTTATTGCTAGGGATAAGGAGTAAAGTAATATATAACCCCTAATACATACCCCTGCTAAATGGCATATACAAGTTGATAAATAGAGCCCCCTACCCTCCTATGAAGTAGCTAGACTACTATATAGACAAATAACATATAGAATAGGAAAATCCATAAATAATAAAGATACTCAAATGCTATGCCTACCTATATAGGCATATATATATATATATATATATATATACATAATTAGATGGGAAAATAAAGTAGTAAATCAGATAGGAAAATAGGCAATAGATAGAAATAGAAGGAGGCGCCAGATATAGTAGGTACTAATGCCTAGTAGTATATAGAAGCTATATATATATACCTATGCTCATATATATACTCTCTCCTACCAGATAGATAATTATAAATATAGCTAGGACATTAGTAGTATAGTACTTATATCTGAGATAGCATATAATAGGATACTATAAAACAAATAACCACTATGCACTAGATTCCCTCCTAGTATAGACCTAGCTATACATGACCTCCCATAGCCCTCCTAGATAGGGTTATAAACTCCAGACCTTATAAGGGCATATCATAGGCGGCATACACCATAACTTAAATATACCTTATATACCATACTCGGTGCCCCTTAACCAGAGCCTTAGTTGGAGTGTGGAACAGGATCGGACACTGAAAGGATTCCAGATAGTTACAGGTAACAGATCAGCTTACAGGATAAGACCATGTAGCATTCACATGATGAAGTAGTTAGGGGGTTAATCTATTCTAGGCTATCTAAGAGATGGGAAATTGGCGAGTTATAAATATATGACTTATTCCCCTGGTCAGGGGGGACCCTTAAGAGGGTTATTAGTGGAACATTAGAGAAAGTTCTAGTGTCTCCGTGATACCAAGACTCTAGATAGTGGTTAAATAGCCAGAAATAGAGAATATTTGTAACCAAAAAAAACTACCTTAATACTGAAGAGTAAAGACTGTTTGTTAGCTCGAAGAAACTAGTCCACAGGTGCGTCAGGGATAGCTTCTATTGTCTGTCCATCACGTCATAGATCCACCAATTGTCCAGCTCACTTCTGATCATTGGGAAGTATAGGCTCAACTACTCTTATTCACTTGTCGTCCCCAAACAATAGATAAACGTTTACTATTCAGACACAAACACACTTCCACACCATATAAACTCATCATCTTGACATCTTTTATCAAGCACCACAACCAAAAGTCCGATTCTGCACACATCTCCACAGTACATTGCTGCTCATCGACCCACACACAGCAACTATCTCCGCCCCACCATCGTCCAAGAACTGCCTTTTTGTACGGAAGCTGGGCGTACATGGATCCTTGTAATGTACATTCTCCGTAAGCATAACCCTAGGGTGCCATCACTTATTCGAAGTTGATGCGGTGTATATGTGATTGTATTGTTGCTTATTGGTAAGCTCATGGAGGAAATATAGATAGAGGTGGGATACAATTGAGGCTTTACGTGGTCAAGGTTGATGTGTGGTTGGTGATGATGATTCTGTGTTGTAATATTTGAGTGGACAGGAAATAAAATGGGTGGCCATTGAGCATATGAAATTGCTTAATGAACTGCAGAACTAACACATGCAATCTCTGCATGATCAACGCATATATGCAACTCCCACAAATACCTACTTGATCCACAGTATCCCGTTTAACCTTGCGTGATGAACTCCCTCATCTCCCACATCCACAAAATGTCTCCGAGTTCCTTTCCCCCCAGCTCACCAACAAGTAACTTCTTTTCTGCTCTTGATTATCTTGTCTTCGTGATAGATAACAAAAGAAAAGACAATCCACCCATCCTCGGGACTCATCACCACACTCGTGCGTGTCTCTTAGTGCATAAGCGAGTTCATCGAATGCACCATTCTAAAAATATCGGTACTTTGCTCAGGTTGAGCGGGGCTTCTCACTTCAAATATAAGCCCAGAGAGCCCAAAATTAGCTCAAGTGATCTGTCTCTACTTAGTTGTATCTCAGAAAAGAAAGAAAGAAAACGATATGAAGTACATCCGCATCTGATTCGTTACTGGACTCCATCTTCACCATTGTGTTCCAAGACTCCGCAGGTAGCGGTGCCACATATAGCAACTCCCGATCCAAATGTGATGCAAAGTATTTTCACCACTCTAAAACTAACAACTCTTGTTTAAATACATATATATTCCATTTAATACCGCTCTTTCATCATCCTATCCATTTCGACTGTCTCTGTTCTCCCCCGCATCTTTTTGATCATTATCTTCGGTCATTTTCCATATAATGACCAGCGCCCCTCGTCCTCCGTCGCCCCCGTTGCCCCCGTCGCTCTCGTCGACACCCAGCGAGCCACTCCTCGATCCGCATATTCATCTTTCAAACCCGTTTTTAAGCTTTGATCAAGGCCCCTTACTGGATTACTTTGACTATAGCACGATGACTATGAGTCCGACAGAGCGCCGCACGTCTCAAGATTCTGCCCGGTCGAGAGTTCTAGTGGGAGGACAGGATATGGCTCCCGTTACTCAGCAGACGGCTAACGGGACGAGCACTTCTGTGAACACAAACAGTGACAGTCTTTCCAGCGATACGCAGAGTCCTCTTTCAAATATTCTACCGGGAGACCTTGGTTATCCACCGGAGACGAGCACAGCACAGCCCGTTGCCATTGACCAACTCACAAGAACACCCCCTGTTGCCTCTCCCAAGCCCCTTTCTCCCCAGAACCGCTCCGTGTCCTTTTCAAACCTTCCCACCACCATATTAGCCCCCGCATCTACCCCACGCCGTTGGTCCCGCAGTTTCCCCTTCCCCCTCCGCAAAAGGTCTGTCCCTACCACCACACCAACAGGCTCCGCCTCCCCAGCTCTGTCCCTGCCACCTGCCGCCGCCATCAACGGCGATGCCACCAACCGCAGTGCCTCTCTTCCTCTTCGAATGAACCCGCCAGCGCCGTCCATATCTAATAACCCGGAGACGACGCCGGAACAGCCGCATATCTCGCAGCTTGAGGCGGTGACTCCAGACGGTAGCGGAGTGAAACTGCGGACTGTTAGGACAGGGAAGACGGTGCCATCTTCGCCGTTGCCGGAGATGCAGAGTTTGTCGACGGCGGGGACGTTGATTGGAAGTCCGGGATGGGACAGGCCGTATCAGGAATACAGTAGTTCATATGGTCAACGGAGCACCCCGACAGTACCCGAAGACGACGAGATGGAATCTCCCGATTTTCTGAATGAGCGCTCTGGTCGTAAGTACTGGAAAAATCAAGTCAATACTCCATCAACTAACTATACCTTTACAGTCTATGCATCCCACGAACACGAACACGAGAACCACAGCGACAGAAAAAGCCCCCCCGAAACTGCCGAACAATTCGCCCGCCGCTTCAGCCAAGCTCCCCTCGCCTGCTCCACCCGCCAAAACGTCAAGAAGCGCCGCCGCTCCTGGATCTTTGGCATCACTCTCTTCCTCTCTATCCTCTCCACCATCCTCTCCTCGCTTTGGATGATTGTTGCCTTTCTGCAACCGCGCTGGGGTGATACCATCATGACATCAAGCCGCGGGCAGATGACGCCGTCGACGGCATCATTTATCTGTGCCTTGATTTCGAAGATTATCGAATTGAGCTTTGTGACGGTCTTTGTCGCTGTAGTCGGCCAGGAGTTGACGGCCAGGGCAATTAATGCGGGTGGGTCCATTACATTGGCGGATATGGCCGTACGAAACTGGGTCATTGTAAGTGGAAGGTTACACGAATAGGATGATGCTGAATGGGGAAGTCACTAACGTTAGCAGCAACCGGGCTCACTGATCACCAACTGGGAGGTATTCCCATGGGGAATTCGCTCTGTCATTGGTGTTTTGACGGTGCTGGCGACAATCTGCGCCACTTTGTACACCACTGCGTCGCAGGTCATGATCGACCCAAAGCTTCGTTATGGCGATTGGGAAAAGACCTCGTTGCGGGGTCAGGTCAAAACGTCCTACGGCAATGTGGCCTATGTCAGGCAAACCTGCGAGAATCCCTTGCTGGATGTCGATCCTGGGACCGACACCCAGATAGGCACCGACGACGGCGTGAACACGGCTGAACGCAGCTGCTTGAATATCAAACATTCTGGTGCGAGTCACCGGAATTTCGGGGCCTGGTTGGCGGAGTGGGCGACAATTCACGAAAATGGCTGGGGCAGGGACCCCAACGATGAGACCATTGAGTACTCGGAGCAAGGCAACAGGCCTGTGGCTAAGGGAATGCTCTACGACAATGTCACTCTTACCGGCCAATGGATCGATACTGACGCTCCGACGATGACGGAGCTTTATGCTCAATATGGCCGTGTCATTAACAATGTCTCATTGGCCATGCCGCATCCTGGTATCTACGAAGCAGCTACCAGCAACTATAACAAGATTCTTCAGCCCGAGGACCTCTCCGGAGTCGGTGAATACCAGTTGCGTGCCGCCGTCATTGCCCCAATGGTCAACACTCTCTGTGTCGACATGGAGTACACTGAACTTGCGCCTCTTGTCTGGGCTCTCGATAAAAACCTTACCAACGTCACGGCCGGCTCTACTGCTCTAGTAGACGAAGTAAAGTTCAATGCGTATAATTCAGATACTTCCGAGGTCCATTATACTCCGACAGTGGTCGACGATATCTTCAAATGGGGAGAGAATTATACCTGGATGAACGATGGCAAGGCTCGGCCACACCCTTATTTTGAAGTTGTCCCCGAGACTTTCAATGCCGTCGTTGACTATGATAACGTCCCAGACGCTATTTATATCCTTACTAAACCTTATAACAAGACAAATTCGAGTTCCACCTACTACAGTCTCTGCGAGCTCAAGTCGAAGCCGTACTTCAACTGCTCCACCCACTTCAACATCTCGGGGACTTCTGGCGCCCACCTGTCAGTCCTTTGCAACGATCCGGATGAAAAGTACACTTATTGGAACTCCCTCGATGGACAAGATAGACCATGGATGCGGTGGGATACCAACTGGCGAGATCTCGCCTTGCAATGGGCCCTCGCCATCGACCTTGGAAGCGGCCTCAGCTCGGGCAACGCCTCGAATGCCCGTGTCTGGAGCGAACTTGGCACCTTTGCCAACTGGAATGACGAAATTA
This sequence comes from Ambrosiella beaveri, assembly GCA_030294605.1. Classification (NCBI taxonomy): domain Eukaryota; kingdom Fungi; phylum Ascomycota; class Sordariomycetes; order Microascales; family Ceratocystidaceae; genus Ambrosiella; species Ambrosiella beaveri. The sequence goes on from JARQWA010000028.1 coordinate 41,113, forward strand.
CAATGTCCAACGTTCTTCCCACAATGGCTGAAGCCCTCACCGTTATCGTATCGTCGACCTTGCTTACAGGCACTCTGGATACTCCCTTTGGCCACTGGTGGGATTATCCCTCCAACATAATCTCTCCTGTCAAACAAACATTCAACGCTACAATCAAGCGACAGGAATACACATCGGCTCCTTCTGAGAAATGGCAAAATATCTTTTATCTCATCTTGATCCCTACCGTCATCCTCAACATCATCTGCTTCCTCTACATCCTGCTCCACAAGGGCCTCCTCACCGACTTCACCGAACCGCAAAACATGTTTGCCCTTGCTCTGAACTCGCCGCCGTCGCATCTCATGAATGGATCCTGTGGCGGTGGGCCGGGGCGAAAACAGTTGGTCGTGCCGTTCAGAGTAGAGTATCAAGAGGACTTGAACCACTTCTATTATACCGAGGTGCCGGGTCAGTATCAACAGTGGTTAGATAAGAAAACAAAGCCGGTGGAGAGTCCAAGGCAGAGTTATATGAAGGCTCATGAGAAGAAGAGGCTGATGAGCTGGGTGAGTTACCGGGGAGGTCGGAGGAGCAGTGGTGGATACGAGGGAGTGTGAGATGTTGAATATATTTGGCTTTTTTTTTCTTGTTTATAATTTTGGATCACTTGCGTAGAGAGCTTGGGCGTTAATGTCCGTTGTAAATGGACCGGTATTGATTTTCTTATTTATGTACAATCTCAACTTATTCTCATTAATTGCACTCAATGGAAACCATTGAAGCAATCTTCTCTCTTCTTGACAACTCTCGCAATGGCATCCTTAACCGGCAGTTCTCCCTCACCTTTTCCAAGCATGTCAATGGCCAAACCAATCGATCCGTCATTCTCCAGGCACTCAATAATAGCCTTGGCCACATCATCTCTCGGGATGATCCCCTGCACTCCCACCTTCCCGGCCCTGATAATCCCCGTCCCCTCTTCATCTCCCAAGTGCCCCGGCCGCACAATTGTATACTTCAATCCCCTCTTCCCATTCCCCTCCACCAACTCCTTATCCACCGCAAACTTCGCCCTCATATATGCCCCAATAACATTCCACATCCGCCCACTCAACGCCACGTCCTCCTCCTTATACCACTCCGGCACCTTCTTCCCCTCCCGATCCCTCAGATCCAAGCACGAAACCATCACGAACCGTCTTTTCCCCTCCGGCTGCTCCACCAGCGCATCCATAACCTTAATGGCCCCTTCGCGGTCCACCTTGTCCGTCCGCTCGGGGCTCCCGCCGCCAGCGCCCGCCAGCCAGACGACGGCGTCGGGAGATTTCGCCTTTATGGTGGCGGCGAGGTCAGCGACGGTGGCGTCTTCGATGGATTGGAGGATGGGGTGGGCACCGAGGGCGGTGAGGTCGGGGATATGCTTTTCCGAGCGGATGACGGAGTACACGGTGGTTTTGGGGGTTCGGTTGAGGAGCTGGGTGGTGAGTTTCTTGGCGACTTTGCCGGAGCCGCCGATGATGATAACAGAGTTGAGGACCATAATGGAAAGTAATATGAGTGAAAAAAAAGGTTGATGAGATCTTGGAGCAAGGTAATGGTTTGTTGATGGGAAGATGTTGATACGTGTCTTGGTTGTCAGTAAACACCGACTTATAAAGGAAATGACCCACTTTTTACCGGAAAAAAGTGGGTCATTGTTACTCCATATCCGCGGCTTACTAATTCTTTAACGGGAAACCACGCGATGGGACAACCCCAAGGGTAAGATTCCTGATTCATCATACTCCACCTTTACAAGCAACACCAGGTCATACACAAATATCATGTTTGGCTTACATATGACCACTATTCAAGCACACGGAGATTACAAAACAGGAAATAAAGGGGAATATAATTCTTGTACAGATTAGAATATATCCCAATAAATGAATTCCCCAATGGAAGCACACAAGACATCGTGAAATTCCAACGGCACTCCAATCTGACGTCATGAATCAGAAAGGAAGAAGTTGCAAAGGTAATCGGCAGATCTATCTCCGGTACAAACTCCGAAAACCGACATCCCCAAGTCCCAAGAAACAGCAAAATCAAACACAGGCCAAGTCCAGCGAAATCAAAGGAAAGCAAAAAAAGAGCGACGACGTGGGTATGCATGCAATCGAGCCAAATGCAAAAAAAAATCATCATGAAAACACAATTTCCCCCCAAAGAAAACCATCCCACACCACGATTCCCTGCAGCACTGATCTCAACACTGACAATCAACATCCTCACGCACTCATCGGGCCACTTTCAACACCACTCGCGCTCGTATCTTCCGCTCCACCTCCACTTGTATCCACAGATGGCTCCACTGAGATTCCTGTCTTGGGACCCCCAGTGACCTCGCCATTCTCATCCCTCAACTCCGGCGGGCGATGTCTCTGCTGTCTAGCCTTCGCTAGAGAGATCGTTGACGCCTGGTATGTTGTTGTGACCGGCTTCTTGTCATCACGCTCAATCGTCGCCTTCATCAGCGCAGCCATCCACAGGCGGCCTTGTGTAAGGCTGGGCACAGCGAAGTAGTGGACGGTGGGCTTAGTGAAGTTGACAGCTTTCGAAAGACCGGCCCGCGGGGGCATCAGCTTAAAGATAAACATAGTGTCATCTCCCTTTTCAGCAGGCTCAGAGCCACTAGTAAGGCTACCGGCACCGGTCAGGGTGGCGTGAAGACCGGTCAATCGCTCGTTATCAGCGGGCAGTACTCTGTGGAATGAAATATCGATAAGACCCTTTTCTTGTTCATCATCCTCGTTGTAGTAGTATGATAGACGACGGCCCTTCAAAATGAAAAAGCGGGGCTTCCAAGTCGTCATGAGGTTAGAGCTCTTCTTCTTCATCCAACCGCTATAGTCGGCATCCTTCATGGCTTCCTTGGGGCTAATCTTCAGCAAACCACGTTGGTAGGCACTGGTATCCTGCTTGTTCTTGCGTCGGGGATTCCCACGGCTGTTACCTGAAGTCGTAGAAGCGGCCGTGCTCTTTGTAACATCCGGGGAATCTAGCTCGAAGCTTGGGCCTGCAGACGGAGTGCTCGAGCCAGTGCGTGTTAGCGGCGATGCAAGCGGCGATGATTCCGTAGGTGACGTCAGTTTGGAGAAAGGTGATGATACAGAATCAGAAATCGCACGGAGCGCACCGCTTGCGCTGCCACCACCAGAGCCAGACGACTTGTGGCTGGGCTTGATGGCGGATAACCACGTGTGATGCGACTTGCTGTCGATAGCGGAAGTAGGGTATATGGGACCGTTCGTCGAGCTGTCAAGTTTTGTAACTATCGGGGGATAGTCTTTCGCCGGAGGGACTGGTTTCATGGATTCGCTAGTGTTAGACGAGATTGTTCTGCGATGTTGGCCATTTTGTACGCCAAAATATTTTTGCGGTGCCGTCTGCGAGCCGTCCGCGCTGACGTCAATACTTCCGTAGCGAGACTGACGGCTCAAAGCAGTGGCAGAACGCACCCGTTGCTCTTCAGTGTAACTACTCTGACTAGCCCGGTTGGCACTATCGCGCCTTTTGCTAAGGAGGTTTTTGAAGCTGCGCTTGCCATCGGCTTCCGTACCAGAAAAGTATTCGCGATCCACATCGCCAGCCGATTCCCCAGCAACTCCTCCAAGCTGATGGCCGCTTTGGCCATAGCTCTGGCTCAACCCACCACCAAGTACATTATCAAGAGGCCCGGTCGACGAAAGAGGGCGCTGCGATGAGGATGGATGGGAAGCAGCACTCATCGTCCAGTTCCTATCAAACGATGGTTGTTTCTTGTGCTCCGTACTGGCAGATGTCGACGGCGGGACAATCTTGTTGAATCCCGCGGGAGTGCGGTAATCGGAAAAGGAATTTCGCGAATGGTGCAGATCACGAACCGACGCGACCGACGGTCGCTTATGATGGGTTGGGCTTTCAGGCATATCGGCCGATCCTGGGGGTGAACGCAGAGCCATCGAGCCCAGTCGTGTGGGCGTCATGGCGGTCGAGGCGTGTTTCGAGTGGATGGAGGAAGGTCGCTCATCAGGACGGCCAGCACTAGTGACAGTGTTTGTGCGACTGCGCGTCCGCTCGGATCCAGCCTCACTACCGAAATGAGCACCAGTTGTTCTCCGTGGCGCTTGAGCTGACGCCACTTCATCTTGGAGGGCCTTGATTTTGGACCAGGTTTTCAGGCGACGCCCTACAGACCCCAGGTCAAAAGCTTTAATAAAGAGCGAGCTTTGGTCCATTTCGAGCAAAACTTCGCCAGTGATTTCCTGATCACGGAAAACTTCACAATGATGTTTTTCAACACCAGCTGTGAATAAATACTCCGCTACATCGTCAGGACCCCAGGCCTGAACTTCCTGGCGAGAATGTGCCACTTCGCCTTCTTCCTCGTCAGTCTCCTCGCCGTGTATATACGACATGCGGTGGTCAAACTGTGTGCTGTACTCGCTTCCTGAATCATTAGATGCATGCAGGGCGCCAGTGCTAGGAGGTGACCTCAGGTGAGTGATATGCTCGTCAATAACATTCAGCGTATCGTTCAGCACCTGGCTATCGTTGTGAGGGATAGCAGACGAGACGGAAGGAATGCCAATAGTGTTAGCACCAATGTTATTAGGGTTCGTAATTTCAGGTATCGGAATGTTGGTCAGATTTGCGCTAGTCGGGTTGGAGATGTTTGTTGAGTTGTAAAGGCTGGTGGCGTCAATTTCGGAATGTGTTGAGATTGCGGAGCTGGTGCCATTTTGATTTTTGGCGGAAACCTCATGCAGTGTAGACATTGGCTTGATGCCATGGCTGCGAATAATGTCTTTTGGAGCAGGCTGAGTATAAGCTGCGATGTTGAAAAGGCCAGAAGTTAGTTATCGTTCTCGTCAGATTCGGTGTGACGGTCTGTTGGCTGAGTATATTGTTGTCGGAAATTGACAGGTGATTGTAGCGCAATAATGTGAATTAAAGCTTTCGTGTCGTCGGTCCATTGTTTTCGTCCTTTTAGTCCTGTTTGTGCGTATTTTGAACAGCCGCCGTATGGAATCTTGAAGACCTCAGTGTGAGTGGTGGTGAGTGGTTCGTATAGTCCTTTAACTGAGACTGAGTCGCGACCATAAATACTTTGTCGAATGAGGGGCGGGGCAGTTTCGCATCGACCATGCTCAGGCTGGTTGGACACATCATCCCTTCATGGCCATCAAGCAGTAACACCCGCATATGGCAGAAAACAGTCTCAGAATGCTAGTATATGGCTTTTAAACACCAATGGGTAACCGGTTTTCACATTTCAAGGTAAATGGGGCATAACACATGAACGAGTTTAGTTTTTAAAAAGAATACGCACCCTCGGGAAAGAGACCAGTGTTGCCGTTTCCAAGATGGCGACCCAAGTACCATCTATCGCCGAACTCATCATCACGCTCGATAAGTTCGACAAGGTCGCCCTTGATCAAGGTAAGTTCGTCCGATGTGCGAGCTTGAAAGTCATCTACAAATTTGAATCTGAGTCAGTATACCACCATGTGTCGAGTTTGTGGTCTGTGTTGTCGCGAGAAACGACTGTCGATGGCGCAAATGCGGGCGATGCAGCGTCTGCTACTAGTGGCTGTACTGGGGCTGGTCATCTGAGGGGAAGACACCGACGAGGGTATTCATCACCACGGAGTGCAATACTCAGTTGGCAATAGTTCTTACGGGATCACACTCGCTAGCACAGAAGAGCGCACCAAGCACTATCGAGCCAGGTTTCCGTAGGAGTATTCCCCTCATTGCCCCAGAACGCACCACAGACCAGAGCGCAGCACGAACGAGCTACATCGAGCTAGTCGGGGGAGAACAAGCGGGCGGAATTATGACAAGCAATCAAATCGGGTGTAAAACGTACGGACGACCCAAAGCACATCGCCAATCTCAGGGCGAGGGCCGCTTCGAGGAGTCGACATCATGATCAGGCGCTGAGGGGCGTGGAAGACTCAGAAGTCAAAGCCGGCGTGGGTGGGCGCGATGGTGACTCGGTAGGTGACGTGTGGTAGGAGAGACCAAAAGGATAAAAAAAAATGTAGAGCGAGACAAGTACAAAAAAAAAGCACAAGCTTGAACAAGCTTGGGCGTTCGGGGGGGTGGGGGGTATGCTATGCTTGGCCTAGAGACTGCTATATCAAAATGGGAAGAAAGTTAGCAATTTAGCGAAAAGGCTACAGGCGGAAAATCAAGTTGGGAACAGATCAACGATACGGCACGATGGAGAATTTGACGATAGAAATGAGATTGAAGGACAAGAAGGAACCCCATTGTCGGAAATCACGTACGGCTGGTTCATTGACTGTATCGGATCGTGGGTTTCTCAAGCAGCCAGAGAACCCGAAACAATAGCGACCATACACAATGCACTGCAAAAGCAAGCAATCGGTACAGCGACAAGGCACAATGCAACGTCCTCGAGTGGTTCCCTCGGTGGTTGTCTCGCGGAAATGCAAGTAGCCAAGACCTGGTCGTTCAGTCCAATTCCAGAGGGCCTCAGTTTAACACAGCAAGGTTGACGGTAAACCAGGTGATATTTTCTGCAGGCAAAGGCCTGTCAATAATGTTTGTCGACGCTTGCAATACAGACGTCAAAGGTCTTAGAGGGTACAGCTGAATGCTGCAGAAAACTAGACCCGACAATATTCGATAATGTTGGGGGTCTTATGCTTCGAAAAGGCTTCCGCGGCTACGGAGGTGCAGAGGTGATTGACGTTAGCTTGGTGGTTCAGCACTTCGAGTTCCTGAAGGGAGGACAGGGTCTAGGATTAACCTGTCCTTGGTTTACAGCAAAGTCTGGGTCAATGAGGTTACTAAAGTTGTAAAGTTAAAAGGCAACACAGACGCTGGTACGCCGGGAGGTGACGATGTCAGCAATTGGTAGGGCGATGGAGTCGCAGTGGCGTCTAGGAGCACAGGCTGAGTTATAGGAATCAAAAATGCAGCGATTTGGAATGAGACAGGAACAGCTGGATAGAAAATGGGTTGCGCTAACTGAAGAAAAAAAAAAAAAAACGTGACAGAATTCAAATCATGAAGAACCCCAACATTTTGATAATTTTCGTTCTAGCCTCGTCATCGCGGCGATAACTGCATACAGATTCTAAAGTTCACCCGATCTCCCAGTGGTACCTTCTCTACACCACCACCCGCCCGTCATACGGAAGAAACGGGCAAATCACCACAGTTCAATTTCGCACGGCTTCCCACTGTCCTATTCGTCGCCAAAACATGACAGATTATGCCACGCATTCAGTACAAGCACGTATAAGCGACAGAAAGGTGAGATTCATGCAAGTAGTCGCTTCAGAGAGCCACCCCGCGATGAGTGGAAGGCGAGGGGGGCTAGTAAGTCGGGAAACGAACGCCATGAAACGGGACAGCTAAATCCCAGGTATGCTGTGTATCGTGCCGGGTGGTTTCACGGGAGGATACAAGGGGACAAGAGCACCGTCGGGTGAGCGCCCGATCATGTTTCGTCGTTTAGTCTGTCTTAACACACTATCATGTATCAAAGCTCATCCCTATCAGGAACTCCATGATTCACCTCGTCTACCCGATGCTGCCAATCTGCTCCGTCTATAAGAGCACGAAATAACCCAGAAATAAACCAAATCACATCGCTGCCCAGAACAAACCCCCTCATCCCAATACTTTCCCCCGCAGTCCTATATTCCTTACCAACCCCAATCATGCAGGCTGTCTGTATAATGCTTGCACTTAACATTGGCACCCACATGTAATCCTCCATCTGCTAGTTTGTTACATCCCAGGCGCTGTTACCCACAGACTGTAATGAGCATTGACGTCAATGTTTTGGTTTTCGGAACTGAGAGTTGGTGCATAAACGTGAATGTCGGGAGATTATCTTATCTGCACGGAGGGTTGCCGACGACATATTTAACCCTACTATTTATAGTCCTGGTCTTAATAATCTGATCGTGGAGTATGGTGATCATCTGTATAATCATTCATAAATCCAAGAACGTTCCAGTCTAAACGAAACATCTACAACTTGATGCACATGATGCAGTATCATGAATTAAGCCTCACATATTGAATAAATTTGGAACGTATTCACTCAAAGTAAACCAGATGATGAATGAAAAATCAGATAGATTGTTATCAAATAATACAAGGCAAACTAAATTTTCAACATGTGCAGTAAAGCGGCTGCCATGGATGAGAACGGGATATAGGAAGAAAACAAACGCTGCCAATCAATCCAGTATACAAGAAAACCATGATGCTCGAGCTTTTTTTTAGAAAGCAATATAAGAACCATATAACTCCAGACGAAGGCGAATATCATTAGGATCAACTCGGAGAAGCGTACTTCTCTAGGCGACCCATGATCGTAATCGTCATTACCGTGATCCCAAACGTGTATGGTAGAAAAACGTAAAAGAAGAAAACAATGGGCTTCCCCAGATCAAAGGGGTATCATGACCACGATGCTTTTGAAATCCAACATGAAGAGAAAAGAAAAACAGAACCACCGAACGCCAATGTCTCTATATTGGAGACATTACCAGGAATCCATATGGAAAATATTAATCATGATTCCATAAGAATAGTTTTGTGTAGGTTAACCAGACGGCGTAGGAGTCGTGGGAACCGAAGTATTAGCAGGCACGGGTCCCGAAATGGAACCGCCCGAAGTTGCAGCAACAGTTGGGACAGAAGTGGCCACAGGAGAAGTTTGTAGAATGGGAGAAGAAGACTTATTGGCGATCTCAGCCTTGGCAGCAGAATAATCAGCAACAGATACGGGGGCGGTGACAGGAGTCGAGGCCACAGGGGCAGCTTCTGCAGGAGCAGACGTAGCAACAGTCGAGGTAACAGGAGCAGCGATTGTCGAGTCCTGAGCAGGGGCCGAAGAAGCAATAGGCTGAGAAGCCGGGATCGCTGCAAGGGGCACTGCCACAGGGGTGTTATGGACAGGAGTAATCACAGGAGCGGCGGTATCACTTTGAGCAGGAACTGGCTGCTGGGAAACTGCAGGAGAAGCGGAAGCTTCAGGTTGCGAGATGACAAGAGCAACCCGAGTGGTAGCCGGAGTAAAAGCGGTAGCCGGAGCAATGACATTCACAGTAGCAGGGGGCACTTGCTGAGCAGCAGGTGTTGACACAGGGTTAGACAGCTGGACAACTGCTGGAACAGTAGGCACGGAAGTGGTCGTCGTGACTGCAGCTGGCACCGGGGCCGAGGTTGGAACAGACTCATTGGTAACTGGCAGTTGGCTAGCAGGCTGGCTAGGAGGAACGATTGATGCAGGAGCAGAAGCGGCTGGCACAGCGACAGTCGAACCAGGAATCTGGATCTGTTGAGTTGGTACAGATTGAGCTTGTACGGAAGGAGGAGCCGTAACTGGAGCTGATATAGCAGGAGTAGAAGATTTAGCCACCGAAGTCACTGCAGGCTGAGGTGCAGGAGCAAGCAAAGAAGCCAGAGGAGCAGCAGAAACCAGAGTTTGAATAGGATCGGATGCCTGAATTTGTTGGACAGGAACGGGGTTTGAGGAAACGACTTGGGGCCTCTGCACTGGAGTAGTGGCAACCGGATTTTGAGTCGGAGCTTGGACGCTAGACCCGACTGATGTCGAAGAAACGGTCTGAACAGGTGGCACAGATTGAACCTGGAGCTGTGGTCCTTGCGGCATATCTTTCTTTATAAGCTGGGGCTGCTGAATAGACTGCTGAGCTGGTTGTTGAACCTGAGCTGGTTGACTTTGAGCTTGAGGCTGAGCAACTGGTTGAACAGGTTGAAAGACAGATTTCTGAGCAGATTGCTGCTGTTGCTGTGCTGGAGTGGCCGGCTGGACATACTGAGAAGCTTGCTGCCGAACCGGCTGTTGAGGTGGTTGAATGGACTGCTGAGGCTGCCGAATATGTTGAACCTGGGATGGAGGAGAATGAGTAATCGGAGTTTGAGCAGGAGCAACAGCAGATGCTGGTGGCGGAGGGGCATAAGTTGCGGGCTGTACTTGGGGTTTAGCAACCGCTGGTTGTTGTTGAACAAGACCCCGAGTTTGTTGAATCTGTTGAACCTGTTGTGGCTGGGACGCCGGAATCGTCTGCACGGTTTGCGGTTGAGACACTGACTGGAAAAGAGCCGGAGCAGGCGTAGTAGCAGTAGTGGGCGTGGCAGCTGGGGTATTGCCCGTGATAGTGGGACACGGAACGAGCAGATGCATTTCAGCCAACACCTTTTTGAATGCGGAGATCAAACCAGACTCGAGATTCTCATCAACCTGCGTTTGCTGTGCAGTAGTGACGGAGTTGGCACCGGTACGTGGTTTCTGGAGTGTAACCTTGCTAAGGCCAAGGACTCGTACTATAACCGACACACCAATCATGTTTATGCGATCAGCCTCAACCAATTGACCCACGTGACTCGTCAAGTTCTGACGGAAGTGCTCCATGGCTAGGAAGGCACGGGGCTCTATAATGGTCTTGTTGCTAAGACCATACGTGGCTGGCACTGTAAAGTTGTTCAATGCAGTGAACTGAGGTGGGGTATAGGTCACCGTCATACCATCAAGGGTGCCAATGGCACCTCCAACGACGTTCGTAAAGCCGCGCATACAAATCTCTTCCATAGGGCCATTCAGAATTGGTGTATCAGTGGGTGTGATGCCAAGGAACCGCGTGACAGCAGCCATGACAATTTCAGCAGCATTGGGTACATGAGCATCAGTCAAGTTTTGCGTCAACCCATTCTTCAAGTTCGCAATGGCTTCCTGTAGACGGGGGTGGATAATATACTTGCCCTGAGAGCTACTAGAACCCGACGAGGGAGCGTTGCTTGGTGATGGAGCTTGCGAAGGACGACCAGAAGAGGTACCCATGGGTTGGTTGTTCCTGGGCGGCGCCGGAGCGAGAGGTTGCGTACCGAATCCATTGACCGAAGTCTGAACTCCAGATCTCTGATTGAAGTTGGATCCAGTGTGAGATTGGACATTACGGTTCATGGCATTATTCTGGGCCAGCGCTTGGGCTTGTGCTTGAGGAGTGATGCCAGCTTGACCCTGCGTGGCAACCATAGCCGGAGTAGCTTGATTGTAGAGCTGTTGACCAGAACGAGCTCCTTGCTGAAGCTGGGGCGACTGCGAGAATGTCTGCTGGTTGCCGAGTGTGTATTGCATTTGGTATGGCTGGTGTTGGAAGAGAGGGAATGCGGATTGGTCTTGGGTAGTCGTTTTGCGCTTCTTGCCAGCATCCAATTCTACACCAGGAACTCGCGACCAAGTGTTGGTCATCTCATTTTTACGAAACGCCTCATTGCCAATCAGATTGTGACGGACGCTGCTTTCCCAGCCCTTGGTTTCCGTGTGGAAGTAGAACCAAGGATAAGCAGTGGAGATTCTCTTGTAGATCTGCTTGAGAGTCAAACCTTCAGGACCAGCAGCAGTAAGTGTTTCATCGATGAGCACACTGTAGTTCTTATTGGGCTTCTCAAGCTGCTCAGGCGTGTAATCCTCCTTCCGGAGATCCAACGGGGGAGACTTTGGACGAGACCGCTTCTCTTTCTTTTCCCGACTTCGGCGCTCAGCATCTGAGCCGTCAAAAAAGCCAGGCTCATCACGGGATTTGCGCTTTTTATATTTGCGCTTCTCAGTTTGATCAGCATTGTCAGGCAAAGGATGCTTCCGAGGTCTTCCAACTTTACGCTTCTCTGGTTCCATCATGGGCATGTGCTGCTGTTGTAGTTGCAACTGATATTGTTGTAACTGGTGAAGCTGTAACTGCTGACCTGCTTGTCCAAGTTGCAAGAGATCAAGACCCATGTTCTGGAGGTTTTGTTGAATTTGCCCAGGCTGCTGCTGCTGTAATTGTTGCAACTGTTGAAGAGTAGAATGATCTTGGCTCATGCTGGCTTGTAATTGAGGGAGCAATAACTGCACCTGATGGGGTGGAAGTTGGTTGATCTGGGCCTGGATGTGAGCAGGAAGTTTTTGAATCTGTTGAGCTTGCAGTTGAAGCTGCTGAAGCTGCTGTAAATTGTGCTGCTGCTGAGTTTGCTGGACCTGTTGGACCTGTTGTTGGGTTGGATGCTGCTGCTGTTGTTGTAGCAAGTGAATATTGTCAATAGTATTGGTACCAAGCAAAGAGTGAACAGGATCGAGTTGCTCAGCAGGAGAACCAACAGCCGGCTGGATAGAAGTGGTAGGTACATGTGGTGGCTGAGTAGGGGGTGGAATCACATTGGTGGCAGCAGCAAGTGCTGCCAAAGGTTCACTACCAGAGACTGAAGTTGACACAGGTGCTGATGGCAAAGGGATCGTAAAGTCTTGTTGCTGCTGCTGCTGTTGTACTGCTTGTGAGGATGAGGCCTGCTGAGGCATTGGCGTAGGAAGAGGAATCGTCTGAGAAGCAGCAGGCGTGTGAGGAGTTGCCTGTTGACGGTTGTGAGCAGCAGGAAGAGGATCAGCTTCAACTAAAGCCTGGAGTTGGAACATATTGTGGTCAACTTCAGGGGTAGTAGTCGCAACTGACGATGGAGGCTCACACACTATAGGTTGTTCAGGCTGAGCAGAAGAACTATCAGGTCGTGATGATTGCGGCGCATTGTTTGATACTGCAAGTGTGGCCTTGGTAACCAAAGGTGAGACTGAGGTTCCGAGAATCGAGGAAGATAATGCTGGCGAAGTACCCTGAAGTGCTTCTAGTCCCACACTTGTACCGGAGCTGGTCTCGGTTTCCTGGGCCTGCTTGAGTCTCTCTTGTTCCATCAGCATCTTCTTACGTTCGCGATGCTCACGTTTCGACATTATACCATCTTTCGGTGGTCTTCCAGGCCCACGACGTCTAGGAGGAGCCATAGGATCAAGAGGATCCATAGAAGTCGGAAGGGGAAGGGGAGCTGGCGCTTTTGCGGGAGCTTTGTTACTTTTCCGAGGGGCCTTCCCAGCTACTTTGGGAGGCTCATCAGGAATAGGAGTTGGGACTTCCGGTTGGTTCTCTGGGACATCCAGGCCACTGACATCAACATCAGACAACTCAGAATCATTTTCCTGAGCTTCCTTGACGGCGGCCATACGGGCCTCAAAGTCCAAACTCATCAATTTCCCACCCTCCGAGTAGCGCTTATTTAAAGGCATCTGTTCTTCCTCCAAATGTTCAGCACCTGTTGCTCCAGGAGCGGCACCAGGAATCAAAAATGTGAACAAAACATCCTTGATCTGGAGCTGCGCCTGATGATGCAGAACTACCCGATCGTGGTAAAGGACCTCATCGCAAAAGAAACCGTTGCGTCCAAGTGCAATGGCCTCAAAGACATGCTTTTCCTTGTTGAACTTGATCATCATATGTTTGCGAGAGATTGCCTTCGTCTTTTGTGCAATATTAGGTCCGGGAGAGTGAATGCCTAAGAATGGGACGTGGTCGGGTGATGGTCGCAGAGCACCAAGATCAACAGCTCTGGACCCAGGCGTATGGGATACATATTGTCTGTCTGAGATCAGATCATTTGGGGCCTCTGAATCAACAGCAGGTGACTCGTTAGATACAGATTGTTCTTGGCTGTTTTCGATACGTCTGCGTTTGTTTGGATGTTCTGACGATTCCCCGTCAGACTCTGGACCAAGCATGCCGCCCTCTTCACTGACATAGGATTTGCTGAACTTCTTGTTGGCCATATTATCGTCGTATCCTCCAACAGTTCCTTTCCTCATAGCAAATTCGGCTTCATTGCGACGAGCTTGCTTCAAGGCCCTAACATCACGACCAATAACAACCGAGTAAGATGTCATTTCGAAAATACTATCGGCAAACTCGATACGGGCGAAAGATTGTAAAGGAGATGGCTCTTTCCGTTTTGCGTGATTTGGTTCTTCGATTGCTGGCGGAGGAGCGGGTTCGGCGGGAACTTCGGGAATGCGACGAGTAAGAATCTCAGAGGGAGCAACAGTTTCTGGTTGGTTATGCTCTCGGTTAGTCAAGAATCCTGATAGGGCAAGCTGGTCTAGATTCCTGCTGATGCTAGCAGCATGCTTTTGTGTAAAAGTAGATGGTGTTCGAGGCATCGACATGGAGAGAACATCTATTGATGATGGTACAGTCCCATTGCCAAAAGAAAGAGGACCAGGTAGCAGATTCGGAGAAGGCATTGAGATAGATGCCTCAGTTGTTGTTATAAGTGCCGTTGAAACAAAAGAGTCTGGGTCTTTGAGTGGAGTTCAGTGTTAGTGTCAATCCCAAGATCCAAGTCCGAGAGTTTTGTGACATACTTGTACCTGATGCACTCTTGTCGTCAAGATTGACCTTATTATCGGAGTCGCCAGAGCTGTTATTCACTGCGTTGCTTAGGACTTCGGGGGCAGTCTCGTTTTGAGTCCCAGAAACAGCAGCAGAACTTGAAGAAGCTTCCATTTTTTTCTGCTCCTGAGAGCAACCGTCCTTAATGGCTGGCTTCTCAGATTTCGGTGAAATCGGAATACGAGAGTCTTGATCTTCAGCTTTCGGAGAACCATTTGATGTTGGGGGGGGTATATTGATATTCGAACTCGGCTTTGTAGATGGATCCTCACTACCTTGAGGCAGTATAGGCTTTAGTGGTAAACTCAAATCCAAAACAGATGTCTGCTCTACATTTGAGGTGGTGGCCTGGGTTAAGGATGAAGATTGTTCAATGGCAGGGGCCTTGAATGAAGATTGTGCGATTGGGACTGGAGAAGCGGGACTGGCATTGGAAGAGTCGCGATCAATGTCCATTGGGACATCGTCATCGTCGGTGAAACGAGATCGATCCATATTGTGAGGGTGACTAGAAGATGGAATATGAGACATTGATATTGCCATTGGCGCTGGCCCGGAAAAGCTCAAATGTGACGAAGTCATCGCTGCGCCTGGCGCCAGCTCGTTCGCCTGGTGAAGAACAGGCGCAAGAAGAGTGAAAGTCTATATGATATTTATCGAAGAGCTTCTCGGGGATAGAGAAACTCATGCCCTGTAGGCACGATCTGGTTGTCTGGAACAGCGATAACACACTGTGGGTGTTTGTCGGGGTTGAAGGTCTACAAATGTGGGTTGGTCGAGACCTCAAAAATCGAGGCGGGGAGAAGTAAACAAATGCTAGTCGGTATAAGCGTGAACGGCTAATAACTTGATAGCCAAAATTGTAGTAAAAATGGATCAACGACGAGTTGATTCTGAGCGCAACATGTAAATGCAGTTTTTGCGTGGCATTGGCGATTGGGTTGACAGGCAATCCAAAATTTCAAGAAAATTGGAGGGAAACGATGCATCTAGATTTGCGTCAAACATGGGAAAGCGAACCTATGGCCAGCGACAGTGGCTAGACAGATTTTTGGGCACGAATCTGAAATATTGACGTTTATTGGTCATTTCTGCTTAGTCATTGACATTTGCCCCACCTATTCACTTTCGCAATGGCAGTCCGCTGCGCTTTCCAGCAGGAGGGCTTCAAAGCCTGTACAGGGCGCCTTACGGACGCCTGAGTAGATTTTTAGGTGTTGTTTCACTGACACATGCTTAATTAGAAAGAAACATTACGGCCCTGTGATCCCCCACTGTCACTACAGCGGGGCTCAATACAGCGGTCCATGCGACAACCTTTGCGATCACTCAATGTCAAGATCCGGCTGTCACACAACTGCCGATCAGCCAGATGCAGGAAAACATCACATGTCAGATGGCCTGAAATGGTGCAATTTTATTACATATATAGATTTTTTCAACTAAGCAGGAGACCCTAGCATTTTTGTTCTTTCAATGGCAAAACGGGACATTCCCGCGTGCTGGTCAACCGGGATCCTTTCCCCGCGCCGAATCTCTGTCGTCCGTGACCCCGCACGAGTCATGTCATGCGCCTTGAGCCGAACGGACGGTGCCGACTGTTCCCAGTGCCGCGCTTCTTCCGGCAATGGGTGCCAGAACTGTCCTTCCCGGCTATGCCACGTTTTTCCGCACAACTCCCACAACCGACTCGCGGCGCGCTTATATGCGAAACGCTCGTCCTCACCGGTAAAAGAGTTGGTCTTGGTGTAATCTACACTAGACTCAGGCCCCGCATGACGACCGGCATCTTGATCGGGATCATATTGAGAATTTGCAGATGGGGCATCATAGTAAGAAACATTGGGTCTAAAGGGGGCAGCCTGATCTTGGTAGACCTCAGCAATGGTTTCAGAATAAGTAGCATCTTCTTTAACAATGGCACCAGAAGCCCCAATATTACCTTGCGCCTTCTTTTTGCGGGTATCGGGGAAGAACAGATCATCCGGGCCTGCAGTGGCACGGATATGGAGCTTACATCCGGCCTCATAAAGCGCATCCAAAAACGTAATGAGGCGGCGAGCCTCGTTTCTCAGCGATAAGGTCAAAATAGGGACCTTATCAATAATGAACGTATGATATTTGGATGCCAAAGTGATATAATCGGCAGGCCCAAAGGAGCTGGTCAAATCTTCAAAGTTGAAGAAGGCAATCCTGTGCGATACCTTTGGGATGTTAACTGCCCGGCCATATACATACAGAGTGTCCGAGGCCCAATCTATACCACCGTGATGCGCAAAGAATACAGTAGCCGCAAGGTCTGGCTGACCTTCAGTATCCAAAAGGTAGTGTCTGGGTAAAGTCCGGAATACGACCACATCTTTAGTGTCAATCTCATCCAAGACAATTTCTTCATGCGTCTCCTCTGGCGCAGAGAAATATCGTTCATCAACATGGCCTGCCCTCACAGAAACTTCCCGGGTATTGTCAACCATGTCCCGTCTCCGGTAATCCTTAGAGCCATCCATGTTCCAGAAGTCGCAGCGCGCTTTGAGAACCTCAACGAAAGCAGCAAAATCGCTAGTACTTCCAAATAGTTCACCTTTTTGCTGTTTCATCCCGAATGACAGGAATTTTGTTACCATATCCCGGAAGGGAGCAGGCGCATAGTCTACACCGGAAGCCCGCTGCAACTCCTCCGGCATTCGGTTGGACGATGCGATCAAGACACCGCCAAGCTGGAAGAATGCAATCATTAGATGGTTGAGGATTTTGCTAGCTGCTCTGTCTGGCATCTGAAATTCGTCCAAAAATAGAATAGGTGATCCCTCTACAAGTTTTTGCGCCATCCAGAAAATGGAGTACGGCGGCTCTATTTCACCGATCTTACCGAGATGGGGGCGGCTCTTACGGAAAACCTCTAATTGTGAGAAGATATACAGCATGAAGGTGTTGAAGTGCCAGCGGCGCTTGCGATTTGTAGGTAAACCTTCCGCCAAGAGGTCAAGAAGCATGGATTTACCAGTGCCGACTTCGCCAGATACAAATAGCCCTCGTGGGGATTTGATCTCCATGGCTTGTTCATGGTTGCTCAACAATTTGATCAAGGCCAGGTCGTCTTTATGTGGTAACTGCACAAGATTTTTGAAAAGTGGATTGCGCCAGATAGGATGTCCTTGCACCGCAAGAGTATTTGATAAGTCCTTCTCTGGTGCTGACTGTGCGCGGGCCGTCAGCTCCGTAACCTCTTTTAAACGAGTTCGGTACTCGACGGCTGGTACATAGTCCTTGAGCTGGGCATAAACGCTGCGGAGGTGATGAGCTAAGTGGTGTTGGGCTGAGTCGGGCAACAGGGCACCGGTGGACAAAAGAGATTGGTATTTGACGAGAGGGTCGGTGATGGTCGGAACTGAACTCGAGTAACAGCGGTAAAATCGGAGAGGGCGCACAGGCGATCGTGGTAACGCAGCGACTGCTGGCGTGGGGGTAAAAGTGAACCGGCGCATAGTTTAAAGTGATTTTGGGATGATATATATAGCTTTGCAGCAAAGGGTATCACGAGAAATATAGAACAAGATGTGAAAATAAAATAGATTTGGAAAGCAGAGAAGCAGAAAATATTGGTAAACGTTTTGTTTAGTTTGTTGGGAATGATCCGAGAGTAAGAGATTAGACAATTTGCACTGAGAAATATTATCCTAAATACACTGCCAGTGCTTTTATAGTTAATGAGAGGCACAAGGGTTATAAAAACCCTGATGGAGTTGTGATAGTCCAGCTCCTTAGCTCCTTATCAGATCTTTTTTTTCTGGGGCCATCAATGCTGATAAACAAAGAAAGTGTTAACGTCTGTCGACGGTTATTCCCCGAACTACAAACTTCTGTAGTTCACCATTTAATAGGAAAAATAGAGAGTAACAACAAAAGCGATCGAATCGCAATCCGCCTTCCAGAAAGCTATCCGACGAATCATAATTGTTTGTTCCTGAACTCAATGCATTGCAATGTAGCAACCAATGTTGGGCCGAACTCAATCAGACAGCAAGCCACAATTCAACTTGACTTCAGGCCACACAATACCATGTTTGGTCAGTTCTGAGTCTAACTTAGTATACCTAAAACTGCTGCACGCGTGCACGGCCTGAGATGCTTAAATCGCCTTGAATCGACACAGCTGAGAGCGACTCGTGCTCACGTGATTTGACAGGAAGCTGCTTCTGCATAGAATGACTTTTAAGTGGGCCCAAGCTCGCGGTTGACCAGTAAAAGAAAGTTTTTGTTGACGCAGCGCTCTGTTTCCCGTTACCGTGGCCCAAAAAATCCGACGCCCAGGGCTTGAATTCCATCACGCCTGACACCTTCATGCAGCTTCGCCTTTTTTTTTCTTTTCTCTTGCCGACACCCATCGATCTCCTTTCACCCACATTGTCGTCCCGCGACCCGATAATCAAATAATCACGGATCTATCGTCTTAATAGAGTTTGTTGAATCGATATCGCGTTCATAATCTCCAAATTTGATGTAGACGTACTAGATCGATCTCATCTGACGGTGCCCTAAACGTCTTGCCACGCTTAGTGCGAAGAGCTTCTTCAAGCTAAGGAGCCTCCAACTACATACAGCCTTTTGTTTTCTTTTTTTTTATCTTCAACATCTAACATCGTCACTCATTTACCGGACACCTGCACATACATCCTACCTCTATTAGACTATCATCATAATGTTTTCACCATCAGCTGCCGCCGACCAGGGCATGCAAACCCGCAGTCGCCGTCGCCGTCAGAGACCTAAGAGTACCGATGGTGGAGAACCGCTACCCAAGGCTAAGCGTCAACGACTACCTTTGACGGAACAAACTACCCAGTCAACTCCGGCGCAGCGCTCATCCAAGAACCAGATTGCTACCTCTGAAATGACCGAGGTCAAGCCGTTCAAGATTGCTTCACATGAAGCTGCACCTGCGTTAGCTTCTGAGAAACTTGGGTTAAGTCTGGAGACATCGCGCCGCGAAATTTCCATCCGGGCAAAGAAACCAAAGACTGGCGAGCGCGTGAGCAAAGGAGATGGTAGTGTTATTCTGGTATGCCCATAGAGCTTCCAGCTTATAAGTTAAGTAAGGTGTAACTTGCAATGCTAACATTCGATTTTTCTAGGTTACAAACAATGCCTTCACAGTTGGCAAACTTCCAGGTCTTCCTGATCGCATGCGCAATGAAGCTCTCGGTAAGTATCGAGACAAAAACTTTGTACATTATTGCCGGTGATTTTTTATTGCTAATACATGGTACTTATGACGTAGATGCCCAATGTGGTGAAATCTTTTCTTCGACTGGCTATGCCCTTTCATTAACCCACGCCCACGCCCTTGTTTGGCCATATACCTCGCCCACCCCATCACCTGAAACCTTCACGTTCACTCTCCCACAATCTTCGAGAAATCCTTCCGACCCTTTACCTTTGGGTGCCCTGGTGGCTCCTTCGGCCTCCTCACCAGAACCTGGCTTGGTGGTTGTTATGCCGATGACTGGTCGTATTGCCTTTTGGGAGACGATATCGAGTGCAGCTACGATGGATCTGATGCGTCAGCAAAAACATGGTGTCGAATATACCATCAATGGCCTCTCCAATCAGGAGTTGGCTATACAAATAACCAGTGCTGACCCGTCCGGGTTTGTTATAGCTTTCAGCAGTGGTCGTTTGGGTTACATGACAGTCCGTGACGCCCATGGCCGTCCGGCCATCTCTTTCCAATTCCTCCCGTCCCACCTGGCTCCGGCGCATTCAGGTCTTTTTGGCAGCATTCAGAGCGTGCTGGGTCAATACACTAGCCAAGGCGACATTGCTGCCATCCACTCAGAACGCACCAATCGTGTTGGCGAGCGCAACATCACGGCCGCCACCTCGAAGGGAAGGTTTATGTCCTGGAGATTCCACCGTGGTGGACAGAATGAACTACTTAGTGATGTTGATCTGCACGACTCAATTATTGCGGCCGTCCACAAGGCTATCCCTTCCACCAAGGACTTCCCTTCCGAATCTTTTGAGCTTTTCGATTTCACCTATGTCCCCAAGGGCCTGGATAGAAAGCATCAAAACATGAGCCGCCTCAGTGATGCAATGGCTACCGAGAATACCACTGAGCAGCACCTCATGCTGCTAGTTGGCTTGACTAAGCGCCTCACCACTCGTTATTGTATGATTGAGGTCATTCTTTCCTCTACTTCCTGCAATGTCGGGCTTTTACGGCCTTTGTCTTCTTACACCACACCAGTCGGCACTCGTTCCACGATTAGATCATCTAGACCTCGCATATTCCTCCCCAGACCGGCTCTGGTTACTTTCGCTGTTTTCAAGCATTCAGTAGTAATAGCTTCCATCGCCAATACGCCCGAATCGCCAGATGCACAACTCCATGAAGATGTCACCAGCGCTGTAACTGATATGTTTGAGGATACTATCGATTTGCGCGAAGAGTCCATTCAGGAAATTATTGGTTCCGGCTTCGAGGAGATATCTACTTCCCAAGTGTCTACTTATGAGGAGACCTGGTCGCATAGATATCTCAAGCCTAAGAACCCTGCGACTGTAATCCTTGTACGTGGGATAGGTTTGCTTCGCATTGCTACCAACGACGTTGACAAGTTTGCTAGCGAGCAAGCACCCGCTGTTACCGCAAAGAGCAAGCTCGAAGAGACCGTTTTCTTCGGTGCCAAGACCGGTTCACCTTTGGTTTTTGATGGGCGCCGCGAGACCCAATTCACTGACGAGCAGCTTAGCGAGGCCGCCGTTACTCTGTCACATGAAATTCTTAGTTCGACCAACCCTCATATCGGCACGCTGCCCATCACGATGTCTGAAAACCTAGCTTCTCGTAGACAGGCTCTGGATCGCCTCATCAAACATCTTGTAGTCAACAACGTGAAACTAACCCGCACAGCCCGTTGGGAGTTGCTGTGGGGTGCTGAAAAGATGCTCGTTGCTTCTTTACTTTGGGCTCGACATGAGGATCTGATGGCTGCCAATTCCTCTCCTAAGAAAGAGGAAACCTTCATCAGCCGCTTGATCTCCTACATTCACGAGAAACAGAAGAAGGATATTAATCCTGATATTGGTGAAAACGACCCTGTTCGCCACTGGTTCATTCATGACGTCTGGCGCTTAGATCTTTTCCTAGCCTGGATTTCAGAATCCGTTAAAGTGCTCTTCAAGCATAAGTTAGTTAATGAAGAGAAGCTCTCCCTGAACCTTATCGATGCTGCCGACCTTTATGTCATGTCTCTTAAGGCTGCTTACAGCTTCCGTCAGGCTAGCCTTGAGGACTATGGTCTTGCCGATGAGACCTTGGACCATGGTGTCTTGACTGATTACACCAACCTTCCTGAGCCTTGGACTGGCCAGAGACTCGTCTGTGCGCACATCAAGAAGCTCCTAGATCTTTGCTATCGCTGGATTAAGGCATATAACAACGCCTCCAGCAAGCCTAGCGAAAAAACAACTTCGACTTCGGCCGACACCCTCGCTACCCTGTCAGCTGGTTTGCCTCCTTTGACCGACTACTACTTGCTTTCGACTTTGGAGCAAGCTCGCTTCTCTTTGGAAAGTCCTGAACCCAGAACCGCTTCTTTTGGAGCCGCGTACAAGAAACAATATGACGAGGACAAGGTTGACAGAGTTGTGCCTCTTGCGCATCTTGAACTTTGGGACCAGTCCGAAGCCTTGGCGCGCAAGCACAGTAGCTGGCAAGCGGTTGCCGAGATCATCGTCACTCATATCCAAGCTCTTGAAACTAAGAGAGATGCCTATCGTTTTGCCGCCTCTCCTGCTGAGCTCGACAGAATAGATGGGGCTATCAAGGAGCAACAGGATCGTCTTGCTTCTTACTTTGAGGAAGTTGGTAAGGAGTTTGCTTACGCGGCCTACAATGTTCTCTTGCGCTTTGAAGGCGTTGCTGGTGTTCTCGACTACGACGGAGATCGCCGTGGATTCAAGACTCAATACCTTCGTGGAAAGGGCGAGCTCTCGCGCATCTCATGGATCAACGATATCCAACAAGAACATGACCTTAGCCACGCTGTCACCACTCTGCTTGATCTGGGCACCACCCGTGAGCAACAAGTCTGGAACAAAAAGATTGAGCTTTCTTTAGGCAAGCTCGCCCTTCTAGCTAAAGAGTCTGCTCTTAAGTCCAAGCCCATCCAGCCTCTCCTTGGCTATCCCGAGTACGGCAACAGTACGGAACAGCTGGTGCTGGATGTCGACAAGCAACTCTCAGTTATCAAGATCCAGGATCTTTTGTATGATGTCGTTAGCAACAACGAGCGTATCCATGACGCTATTGACGTCACGGCCGAGGTTGAGCTAGCCATGGAAACCCTCGCGGTTAAGATCCCACCATTCCACAAGGTCATTCTTCGAGTCTTTGAGTCGGGTCTTCGCCAGCTGCTGCAACATGAGGCTTTGGATCCTCTGATGCTTATTGACCTTCTTACCCTGGGTCGTTTTGAGGGTCAAAAGTTCCATCCATTTTACCTGGCCCTGCGGGTTGCTGATGCAACTATGACAGGCGAGGAGCTTAAGCAGATCATCCGGTTGATCTGGAGAAGATGCTTCATCGCTGATAATTGGTCTGTTACCAACGAGACTCAGTCCCGTGATGATCAGCAGGTTCTGGAGACCCTGGCTCTGACCCAGTTTGTCATGACTGTCAGACAAATATTTTTGAACAGTAAGTTTTATCCATCAATATTCCCAAGAAGCACCATCCTAACATGAGTTTAGAGCAAGAATCCCCCGTGTTCAGACTCCAGAAGCCTTCTGAAGTTGTTGGAGTTTTCACTGAGACTCCTGACCGTCGCTTCACTGGAATGGAGCGCAACTATCAAGACAAGGTGATTGCTTACTCGATGTGGGAGGATAATCTCCTGACCAAGTACATGGAGAAGTACCGCCTCGAGCACTGGGCCACGACCGTTGCCCAAGAAAAGCAAACTATCCTTAGCATTGACCCTGCGACTCTGGACCATATTCTTCCCGGTCCCCGCGAATATGACATGCACATTCCCGATACTGCTCCGTCATCCCAGAAGACTACTTTTGCAGAGGAGGAACGAGCATCAGCGCCAGTGCCGGAGACTCCGATGCGGGCAACGCGGTCGTCGAGGCGCTTGAATGGAAACAAGGCGTGATTTATGAGTGACGAGGTACAAAAGCAGGGTGGTGTATGAAGTTTGGGATATGGCGGAGGGTATATGAAGCGGGTTTGTTCTGTTCTGTCTGGGTCGCGTTTTTTTTTTTTCTTCCTTTTTGTGTTTTGTCATCATTTTGGTTTCTATTTTTCTAAATGCGAGCTCAAAGCTCGTGGGAAGATTGCTGGTTGGTTATTGGGTTTGGCGATTCATTGATTCGTACTATTGATCATAAACTATTTATTATTGGGTGGAGTAAATTGATTTTTTCCGAGATATATTGTTAGCTGTATGGGTTTTGTTTATGTTGTGCCATGTATTTACGTCTTGTTTCAGTGGAGCCAATCGGCTGATATGCCGGATCGGTCAGAGTCTCATGTTGTCATTTCAGGAATAAATTACCTTTACTTCCCTCGGTTAACTCCCGCGAGATCCGACTTCGTCAATGTTTCCCCTGGTGTAAATCGCCATAGATATCCGCTTATTTAATCGACATGGCATGTGACTGATGAAAGTAATTACGGTAACAGAATAATGTAGGACTTGGTTATTAGAACTTTTCATTCATGACTGCCAAGCGACTGTTTTTTGCTCTTTTATTTCTTGCCTTTTTTTCTCTTTTTTCTTGATTTATTGGGCGAAAACAAAAAGTGCACTTTGCACACATTGCGATCTTGTGATGTCCCCATTTGTGGCCGATTGATAAACGTTCTCACAAATAAAAGCATATTCACTGCTTTACACTCAATTGACCTCAGGTTACAGTATCGAAGTTCTACACACTCCATCAATCCGATTCTGATCAAGCGCAAACATGGCCACAGCTGAATCCGAAACCTACAAACTCGAACTAGCCACAGGCGCCGGCCCCCAATTCCGCACCGTCCTCCGGACCCCTCCCCGGCCCTGTCTCCCCTCCGAAGTACCTGTCATCTCTCTGCGCAACCTCTACTCCAATAACGCCACCCTGCGCTCCCAACTAGCTACCGAGATCAAGAACGCCGCGACCAATACCGGCTTCTTCTACATCTCCGACCACGGGATCCCCGAGGCGACTATCCGGCGGGCCGAGGAACTCGCTCGGCGCTTCTTCGTGCTGCCTGAGATGCAGAAGGAACGGATTTCGCGCAGTAGGTCCGTTCATTATAATGGGTGGGCACGGGTTTCTTCGGGGCGGATATCGCCGAGCGAGTCTCTTGATCGGAAAGAGGGATTGATGTTTCGGTATGATCCGAAGTTGGACCCAGAGAGGTGGGACGAAGATGTGCCGGAGGAGATTAGGAAGGGATTGCTTTGTGAGGACTTTGTGTGGGAGGCGGAGGATCTGGTGAAGGGGTTTAAGGAGGGGACGGTGGAGTATTGGAGGGGGTGTCTGGGGTTGGCGAGGGGGTTGATGAAGATTATTGGCGGGGCGTTGGGGGTGGAGGAAGAGTATTTTGACAAGTTGGTAACGTTTCCGGCGGGGTGAGTATGCAAGATGATCATTTATATCGCGGACCTGTTGACCAAGCGTGAGGAAATGTGTGCTAACTCTGTGTAGGGACCAAGTCTTCAACTTTTACCCGCCCAACGATCAATCTGACGGCGTTCCTGTCGACGTCGGCATCGGTGCCCACACGGACATCCTCACCTTCACGGTCCTCTGGCAAGACACCGTCGGCGGCCTCCAAGTCCTCGACCACACGGGGCAGTGGTTATCTGTCCTGCCGATCCCGGGCACGTTTGTCGTAAACATTGGGGACTTTTTGTCGCGGTTGACAAATGACAAGTGGCAGAGTACGGTGCATAGGGTATATAACTATAGCAAGGAGGAGCGGCTGAGTATGCCGTTTTTCTTTGGGTTTAATTTTAATGAGAGGATTGGGGTTTTGGAGAGTGTGTTGGAGAAGGGGGAGGAGAAGAAGTATGAGGCGATGACGCCGGGGGAGGTAAGTAAGGAGAAGATTGTCGGAAAGAGGAACTGCTTGCTGACTGAGTTGGAAATAGTGGATTAATATCCGGTTTGGGAGGGCAATTATTGAGAAGTGAGGTAGGAAAAGAGTGTATTTGGTTGAAAATAAAGGTAAATATGGTGGTATCTTGAACCAATATCTATCACATGGTGGTGTGTGTGTGTGTATGTCATCTAGCGTAGTTGAAGACTTATGAACACACATATATATATGTATGTAAACACTTCCCTACCAAATATCATCCTTATTACACACACCACCTTTATCATGTCAGTGATGTCATTTTCTCCTTTCTCCTTTCATATATCCCTGCCATGGTGTCAAGCATCATCCCCAGCAAACACCATTACAACTATCAAAGCAAATACATGTGCTGAACCGGCCAAGTTTTCCTCAACTCACTTCTGGGGAGACCCTGACGTAAGAATGTACCTTCCTAATCCTCTCTCATCTCTTGTAACTGACTGCAGTTTGTATACACACAAATCCTCACCATTAAACCCCTCCTACTCCCCGATCTCAACCTTACCCGGCCCTCACCAAGGCAGAGGACTTTGCTGTATACTAATGCCATGATATTACACATGGTGCCCCCCAGTGTGAAAAGGCAAATTCACTGAGGGGCCATCTGGCCAAGGGTATTTGAAATTTTCTCCTAGGCTATGGGTCCTTTAATAAGGATATAGTATGATTATTAATATATTTATATAATTGATATATACTAATAAGGGTCCTATTTATTTGTGTTATATTAGAGATAGTTTAAGAGGTATATAATACTAATAAGTATTTTTTTAATTTATAATATTCTCTATTTCTAATCTTAATACCTCTGTATATAGTCTTATCTATCTATCCTACTGTTTCCTTTAAATATCTAGTCCATATGTACTATATCTGGTACCTAGAATAAACCAACCCTCTATATTCAAATTTCACAGTGTTAATGCTACATGGAGAGATCCATCTATATCCCTTTCTATATATGCTACCCCTAAGGCTGCCATAAGTCTTTGCTAGACTTCTACCTCAGTTTTACTACTCTTTCTTTCCTAGCACCCCACACGACCAAGAGCCAGGTCTTCTTGTGGGTCCCCTCACTTACTGGCTACAGCACTCTTCTACTGCCCAGTACCCACTTTGTTAGTGATTATGGGTACTATTTCTTCTTATAATATAGTAATATAAGTACTATAAACTATAATAATTATCTAACTACTATAAAATACTCTAATCTGATATACATTATAATCATTACATTACTAGTACTAATAATATCTTTCATTATATTTTCTAGTATCTATATCTTATTATACTGACACTAAAGACCGGAATAGGGAATATTTTAAATAAAAAATAAACTAATACTAAAGACTTATATAATACACTACTAGGTATAAATATATAAATAGTATAGTTTATACTTCTTACATGATAATATAATGCTTCAATCTCCATTTACTACTTTTGACTTATGCTTTATAATATTTTTATCATTGAGTTATAGCTGTTTTATATTATTAGTATTATTTATTATATATTATTTTCTTATAATTTATTTGTACTTATATAATATTTTCTATTTTACCACTAATCCAATTTATAAATTATTGTTTTTATATTTAATATTCTAATTATTAATTTATAATTTATTTTTGTATATATCCTTAACTCCCCCCCCCCCCCCCCCCACCTGCTTTCTCCATCTCCCTCTTTCTTTTCCTTGATTTTGATTTTTCACTACTAGCTATGTTTGTGTAACCATGAATTACTGCCCCTGTCACCTAGCTCCCTAACCCAAAAAAAAAACTATTTCCCCTGGGCTACAAACCAAAATGATGAAGTGCCAACTTGATTCAACTTATTCTTTCAATTGTACTCCAGCAGACTACAGAAACAAAGGAACTGGAATGTCTCAAAAGATTTCAGTCATTTCTCGGTATTTGGCTGTCCAAAGTGTGTTGTGTTTTAGGGTTAGGGTCAATAAATCTCAAAAACGCACACATGTAAACAACCAATGGCAATACTCCGCATCTACTGAGCAATGAATCGTGGCCTTGTTCCACGGGAAGCCTCTGGCAACGGAATAACACCGGGTAGATCCCGTGTAATCTGGGCCGACGTCCAACTCGAGTTACAGTAGGGTTATAGCCGTGTACTCGGGTTAAATTAAGATTTGTTAGATGATATTGCCCTTTGTTTAAGATATAACCTCCATGATTCACCACTAAATGACGATCGCATTCATATGACAGCTCCTCATCTACCGATGATTCACGTCAACCTCACCGAGATCCTATATGTATGTCCACTTGAAATAAATCTCGTATTTTTTTGTTTTTATATTCTGAAAACACAAGATGCAATACGTATATAGGCATGCAATGGACATTGTCACTTTGAAACCCAGGCCACCCCGCCCTGAAGCTTTGACGATACTTACTTGCTTGACTATGCCGGGTATCCATTGCTTGCCGGACTAGCAACCAAATAGGGAAATATGTAGATTTTGTTGGGGAAACAAAGTTGAGTTTCTTATTGTTTTTTTTTCTTTTGTACAAGAGGCAAAATTGAGCATGATATTCGTTTTCTATATCCATGATTCATGTACACCAAAATCATTTCATGGTAATTTTATAAACATAATTATTTAGGTCTCCCAAGTTTCTCTATATCTCGTCAGTGAAAACATCAGTCAATCATTCGGCCGCATGGTGAAATTGAGAGGTTGGCCATCAGCTGCAGGAGTGAGTGAAAGGAGCTTCAATCATGTCGAAGAGGCAATTGTAACCCCAATATGATAACCCTACAAGGACAGCAACATGAAAATCGTTAAAAGTTTATAATACATTACATAATGTCCAAGCCAACAACTAGTTTGAAAACTAATTATTTTTATATTTATATACTTTACGACGACACTCCAGCAACCGACACACTTTGATATGAAGCGAGAACGGACAGTGATCCATAAGTGATTTTTATCTAAATAAACGGTTCGGAAGGCACGTCATTGAGGGTGGTTTGTGTTGGGTGGATGGATGGATAGACAAGATAGAGGCGGTCAGAGAAGAGTAAACAGAGATAGACACACATAGAATGATTTCCATCAGAGAGTCAGATAAATACGAAAATTCCGGGTGAGGTGATTCGACATCCAGTTGAATATATGTGATGTGTGAGAGAGAGGGAGGTTGGCAGGCTTGCAGCAGCACAGCTTGCAGATAGGGAAGCTTAGGCGAGAGTCGGGAACCCGCTGGATGGCGGCGTGATGATCACAGAGGATGAAAAGGGCTGCGGGATGCGGCGGGTTGGCTCGTTCCTCAAGGGCCGATGGGGGTCTGTGGGGGACAGGAGATTACAGTTGATTATTGTGATTTCGGGAACAAATAAATATTCGCCAAATAGATGAAATGGAGTTTGCTGAATATTCAGTTTTGTGGACAAACGGGGTTACGAGGTTGTAGGGTTTCATGTGAGGCATTACTGATTATTGATTGTATAGACGAGACGAGATGATGAGAAGAGACAACACTCGAGGAGGAAAATGACCAGGGGCTGATGTATCTGGTTGTGGATGTGTATGTGTATCTTGTGTGTGAGAAAAAGAGAACAAACAGTCGAGATCGGCATAAGGGGACAAGGGGAGGCGATGTCCGGATTGGCGGTGGAGATGGATGGCGGGTTAGACGTGATGTATACTGCAGAAACCCTCGAGGAAGCGGCAAATGAGGATGGCAGAGAATTGGGTGGGCGGACTTGGGAAGTCATCTGTCAGTTCCAAGACGGAACATGGGTTTGTGATAACCGAAAGAAACGGGTCTTGGTTTGATGGACACAGGTTAAGGGTATCTCTATATATGTAAACTGCTATATATGTATAGACCAAGGTCAGTGATTACACTTAGATTATATCAACATCATGGGAACAGAACATGGCGAAGCCGCATATGGCGGCAGACTGGGGATGCTGTTGGACCTGCTTTTTAGGTTATACATGCACACATGATGCCCGCCACTAACCTACAGATCCACCTGCACCCATCTTCCTCTTGCAGCCACTGACACTGGTCGGCACAATGCAGGTTCTTCTGGTCTCAAGCATGAGCTGCAGATGTATCGACAGGATGGGCGATGGATGAGTGAGATGTCGGGTTGTACTAGTGGGTAAAGTGCTTCTATAAGACCATAAGCACTGACAAGAACAGATATCGCGTTTCCCGTGACTTTTTTTTTGAAATTTTTAGAGACTCTTATGTCTCTAGTATTGGCATTTGCATACATTCGACGACGTTATTGGCGCTTTACATAAGGGAATGGAGTGGCCTGATATTGGTGGCAATATATATATATGTATAGCTGCCCGCATGGGAGGGCCGTCGAAACTTTGGAATGCAGCAAATAGTGCTTGGATATTATCGGTGGCTCTTCGTCATGGTGACACCAACGAGGCTGAATGAGAAGATGTCATAATATTGATGTAATATCAACAATCTCGAGTCAAATCAATCATCAATCTAAATAACACAAGTCAATGTCAATGCTCTTTCGTGATCACTTGTCGTCAAGCTTTATCACCGAGAAAGCTTCCATAAACTCATTCGCTCGCTCATTCCAGCCCAGCCCCCCCTTTGAAAAAAAAAAAAAAAAAACACCACTACCCCAGGAAGGAGCGACGACAGTGCATTCCATCTCACGATGACACGGTGAGCTACGCATCACTTTGCATGGACCAAGACAGTGTGCAGAGAGATGCAATTTCCCAGTTAGTCTGCAGGTTCCTTGCTCTCGCTTGTCGCGGGCCCTGACCTTGTTTGGTTGTGTTTATCGTCGGGCCAGGAAAGGAAGAGAAGAAGGAAGGTGGGGATGGGGGGGGCCAACATTGAGACAGAAAAAGAGGAGAAGCAGCCGACTGAGATCCACCATCAGACTGCACGATGATGAATCCAGGATGATGGGAATGAATCATGCGACGTGAAGAATAACAAGAACAAAAAACAAAGAGCGCAGATGTGCCGTGTTCAAGTCGCATGTGCCCGTTGAGAGTGGCCGGTGAAGCTAAAGGCTGCCCGATAGCATCGTGAACTCCGTGGTCTTAAGAATCTAGAAGCTATAGAAACCACCAGCCGATTGGATTGTTCCCTCCCGACTCCCGCGCTAGCCTCTATAATTTTGGCGCCAGTCCTGTTAGCGGCAGTGGGCAATCGCACATCGCACTTCGTCAAGG
The DNA here is from genome assembly GCA_030294605.1 of Ambrosiella beaveri. Classification (NCBI taxonomy): domain Eukaryota; kingdom Fungi; phylum Ascomycota; class Sordariomycetes; order Microascales; family Ceratocystidaceae; genus Ambrosiella; species Ambrosiella beaveri. The sequence goes on from JARQWA010000028.1 coordinate 71,726, forward strand.
TAGAAAAGAAAAAGGGTGACCCCCTGTATTTTTGACTTGCGCAAACGGCATAACCCTCTGTATCTTCTGTATCTGTGCCCAAAGCAAGCTAGCAAGCAGCCCGGCCTCTCCCCCGTGCCCCCTCCTATCGGTGCGGCCATCTCATCATTTTTTGACGATTCTGTCTTTTTTCTAAACTCTTTCTCGAATCTTTCTCTCCTTGATATCCTGCTATTGGTGTCTTTTTTTGTGTTTTTATATTGTCACTGTCGACCCAATTCTTCAGTGAGACAGACCAAAAGAGTCTTCAGAGGTTGATGAGCTCCACACTCTCTTTCTAATAATATATCTCACCTACCATACATTCTCTCTACGGCCGCGCCTCTTATCGCAACCGCTCCGCATCTCCTCCCATTCCCGCTCATTCAACTCTTGTACACATTCTTTTTTTTTTGTTTCTACTTTTACTTTTTTTTTGTTCTTGCAATTTTTGCTTCATTTCTGCCTTCAACTGCCTTTAACGACCGTCCCGATTACGAAACAAAACATTTTGAATTGAATCTAGACCACGAGCATCGCAACACTTTTTCGCATCTCGCAAGAAAAAACAAAAAAGCTCTTTTGCATTTGCCAATTTAACGCCAGCCTTCAAGACCACCTTTACACCACAAACAACAAAAAAAAGATCTAGACACGCCAAATATACGGTACAACTGCTACGCCCGTCCGCATTATTTATTCATCATAAATTGTACCCGGAGCATTATAGACGCATCAGCCTTTACTTTAATTGGTGAGTCTCACAAAAAGTAGCATACACACAGTCTTGTTTGTGTGGGTTGTCTGCCGGCCCGTTCCTCTCCGCACAAATACATCCCCCCCCCATAACCTGCTATAAGCGTTTTATAAACTTTCTAGCCCTTTCACAACAATAGCGGCGACAATAGTGGCCTTCCCGGCGCCTTTTCGTCATCCAGTGACCCCTTACAACCACCAATCACAACCAATCAGCGCTCGCCATCTCCCTGCTCCTGGACTAGGCGTACGACCCTGCCACAACCCTGCTTTCAACCCTGGAAATCAAGTCAAGCGATTTGAGCCCACCAGACCGCAACAATTGAATCTCATTCCAATTCATGCCATTGCCTGTGATTTTTTTTTTCTTATTTTCTTTTTCTCGTTACCTGGTCTCCTTGCTCTTTTTTTTTTTTGTGACCCCTCGCGAGCGTTCGTTGTCTTTATTGTCGTCGCACGTCCAAAAAGCATCAACCAGCCAGCCCGGCGAGCAGGCCAAACAGGAACAGAAAAAGAGCACGGATTACTGCGCCTGCCCTCTCCCAAGTCAACTCTTCAGCTCTACGGCCTCTCTTGGTCCCATACCCCCGGGCCAGAGCCAGCCAAGGTTATTCTTCAGCCTCGACCCTGGACAGAAAGATCGTGTACTTGTATTCTCTTTTTCTTTTCTTCCTTTCTTTTCCCTCACCCCTTCACCGTTCGCTTTCCCAGCTACCCGCCGCTCTTTTTTCTTCCGCTCGCCGCTTAGCTTCTGCTGTGGATTATTGTTGTTATTCCGAACAAAAAGAAAAAGAAACAAGCCAATGTCTCGATAATCTCTGCGGCCTCTGTGAATCTTCTCCCTTTACAATTGACGACGCGGAATGCGAATGGCCCTGGATTTACGCTCCTTACTACCACACTTTGTCCAAAAGGGAAAAAAAAAAATAACTAACAAGACCCGCGTCGCCAATCACTCAGACAGACTGTCATTTGCTCTCTTGCATTTTTTAGCCGCCTGTCTTTTTTAGCCTTATTTTTCGTGACGTTTCTCGCTGTCGCTGATTATATCGATTCGAATTTAATTCCGAACCGACTTGTTTTCAGGGGACAAGACTTGGATCCACTTTCACAAAAGTCGACATTCTTGCCCTTCAGCCGCCTCTAATTATCGAATCGCATTATCCGGCGCATTTTCGCGTGATTCGTCTTTCGCAACTGTTTGACCGCAGTGTGTAATTTTTTTTTCTCTTCTTTTTCTTTACTATATACTCCTTGCCTAATATCCACACCAATTCTCATTCGCCATGTCGTCATCATCTAATGTTGTCGGTGTGCATTACCGCGTCGGCAAGAAGATCGGCGAGGGTTCTTTTGGTGTCATTTTTGAGGGTACCAACTTGTTGAACAACCAGCAAGTCGCTATCAAGTTTGTACGTTTTGATTCCAATTTGGTCGCAACCGGCAATTGATTAAAATATGGAGGACTCTTAGCTAACATGTGATTTTGATAATAGGAACCTCGCAAATCTGATGCCCCTCAGTTGCGCGACGAGTACCGTACCTACAAGATTCTTTCTGGCTGCAGTATGTCTAATCTATCGAACAATTCGTCATCACGAGATAAATCATCTCTTACTACGGGACCCATCACCACTAACCATGTTCCACAGAGGGTGTTCCCAATGTCTACTATTTCGGTCAAGAAGGACTGCATAACATCCTGGTTATCGACCTTTTGGGTCCCTCCCTCGAGGACCTGTTCGACCACTGCGGTCGCAGATTCAGCATCAAAACCACGGTCATGGTTGCCAAGCAAATGCTTTCCCGTGTCCAAACGATCCACGAAAAGAACCTTATCTACCGTGATATCAAGCCCGACAACTTCCTGATTGGACGTCCCGGTACCAAGGCCGCCAACACGATCCATGTCGTCGACTTTGGTATGGCTAAGCAGTACCGCGATCCTAAGACCAAGCAGCACATTCCTTACCGCGAGCGCAAGTCGTTGTCCGGTACTGCTCGCTACATGTCTATCAATACCCATTTGGGCCGTGAGCAGTCTCGTCGCGACGATCTTGAGGCTCTCGGCCACGTCTTCATGTACTTTTTGCGCGGTGGCTTGCCTTGGCAGGGTCTGAAGGCTGCTACCAATAAGCAGAAGTATGAAAAGATCGGCGAGAAGAAGCAGACTACTCGCATTGAAGATCTTTGCGAGGGCTTCCCTCCCGAGTTCAACGAATACCTTACCTATGTGCGCAACCTGGGTTTCGAGGAGAACCCCGACTATGACCACCTTCGTGGCTTGTTCACCAAGGTTCTCAAGGACCGCAACGAGGTCGAAGACGACGTCTACGACTGGATGGTCCAGGGAAACACGGGAAAGGTGTGGGACCCCACGACCAAGCAACACGGCTACCACAGCCGGCCGCCGGCTGACCACCCCACAGGCCAGCGCCAATCTCAAGTGCAGGCGAATAATCTCACCGTGGCTCGTTTAAACGCCGCGCAGCCCCCTCCTCCGTCCCCGATCAAGCAGATGCCCAACAAGCGCGACCGGCAAAACGGAAACGGCGCGATGAACTCTCCCCGTACGGGAGGCAACGGAGCCAGCGGTATGAGGGGTGAGGTGGCGACGCCCACGGCATCAACGCAGGCGCAGTTCCAGAATAGCGCCCAGAACTTGCCATCGCAGCAAGGGCAATCGCAGCCGGGCCAACAACAACACATGTCGAGCTCAGGGTTAGTGCCTACGCCGATGGCACAGGAGAATCTCCATGCGGATGGCCAGCGGCCAGCCGAGAACCAGCCGACTGGTATCCACAGGCTTTTCAAGTCGATCTGCTGTGGTTAGGCATGTTTTGTGTCTTGTATAGATGAGGATGGCAGAAGTTTTAGGAGTAGACGAAGATAGTGGGAATGTCATGTGATGATTGTTAAACAGTGGTGGTTGTGGCTAGCTTGGAATGATTTGCTGGATGGGTTGTTCAGTTGGCGGAAAGCATACATAGCGTTTTGTTAGGTTCTTTTTGCGCTTTGTTGATTGGATTGGATTCGTTGTGACGGGCTCTTTTTTTTTCTTCTTTATATTGAGTTTTGATTGGTTTTGCGTTGACAATTGTTTTCGATTCTTTTGATTTCTTTTGAGTTTTTTTTTCTTGTTTCTTTTCTTCTCTTTTTTTCATTGTGATTGGTACGAGGTTTTTGGATAGAACTGTAAAGATGGGAGTTTTAAGGAAGGACTTATCTATTGGCATGGAGAGGATAAGGTTTTACGTGATTGATTGGTGACAGAGTGTCAGAATACTGTTTAGAGTATTGGTAATGTGAAGATGTCTACAAGATGTGTTACGAAGTATTAAGCTTTTGATGGTATGAGTTCGGTCCGTAGTGTTGTAATAAGGCGCCGAGGGTATAGAGATAGTGGTGCAATGTTATGTTATGTCCGCAAATTCGTGTGTGGATATCGGGGACCGAAATGAGAGGTTGAAGTCCAGAGGTCCTTCCTTGACGTTGACCATCGGGTCGTAGAGAAGTGGGGCAGTCACATTGTTATATATATAAATGTCGCCATCCCGGTATCTTAGCACGATGATTGTCACCATTGGCATTGTCATTTGCAAGAAGTGTCTACATTATCATTTAATAAATTTGTTAGTTGAGTCCATCAAGTCGTAAATTCCATTTGATCTGTTTCTCTCAGTTTTGCTTTGTTTCTGTGTCGAACTGAATAAACCACACCGCAATGACCACACCACAGTCCCTTGCTGAAGTCTTCACCTCGCTGCCACCCATCAGCGCCGACCACGCCCGCCAATGGAAACAACTATGGCACGACTCGGTGACCCCCTGGGACCGCTCCGAACCCTCGTGGCCCCTCATTGACGCCCTGACGCGCCACCCGGAGCTCTCCCGCCTGATCCCATTGGCACAGGAGGAACAAGAAGAAAAAGAAGCAGAGAAGACACAGAGGAGACCGAGGGCGCTGGTTCCGGGGTGTGGAAGGGGGTGGGATGTTTTGTTGTTGGCGAGGTGGGGGTTTGACGTTGTTGGTGTTGATGTGGCCGAGGGGGCGGTGGCCGAGGCGGAGAGGGTGAAGGGGGAGCATTATGGGAAGAGGGAGTACGCAGCGGTGAGGGGGGGCGGTGAGTTGGGGGAGGTTCGGTATGTCGTGGGGGATTTCTTTGCTGAGGGGTTAAAGGAGGAGATTGGCGTGTTTGATTTTGTATTTGACTACACCGTGAGTCTCTTTTTTCTTTGTTTGTCTTGTTGGTTTTATATTATATACTGACGAACCTCAGTTCCTCTGCGCCCTCCCCGTTGCCCTCCGCCCCAAATGGGCCACCGCCATCTACTCCTTCCTCCGCTCCTCCGGCCACCTCCTTTGCCTTGAGTTCCCCCTCGGACGCCCCCCGTCCCTCGGTGGCCCGCCGTACGGCTTGCAATCCAGCGTCTACGTTGCCCTGCTAGTGGATCCTGGGGTTGACATTTCGTATGATGAGAAGGGGGAGGCAGTGGGGGAGGTGGCCGAGGTTAGAGAGGCGAGGTTGATCAGGACGGGGTTTTGGAGGCCGGAGAGGACGCATGTGATTGGATATGATGGGGAAGGGAATGTTGTGGATATGGTTTCTTTGTGGGAGAAGAGGGTGTAGTTTGGTGTTGTAGTTGGGGCCAATGTAGCAGTGTCCTTTGACCGCCTATAGTAACAATAATTAACAAATCTATGTCTTCCTCTCTTCTTCTAAACCTTCTCCCGCAACGAATTATAATGCTCCCCTAGCCCAAACCCATGCACATGATACGACACCCAAACCTCCCCATTCTCCTCACCCTCCCCAAACCTCTCCACCCCCCCTTCCCTCACCACTACCACCATAACCCCCAACGCCCCCGCTAACCCCCTCACCTCCACCTCCCCCCCCCACTCCGCTGTCTCTTCAATTCTCCTCGTCCACTCGTCCACTCCGCCCTCGACAAACCCCTCAAACTCCCCCCGGTGCCCCCTTACATAGTCCGCCGCCACCTTCCGCAACACCCGATACGTCGGCGTGGCGCCCGCGAGGACTGCCGGGGCGATGTTCCGTGTCACCAGCTGGTCGGCAATGGCGGCGAAGAGGCAGTGGCCGTCGGGGGGGATCTCGTGGAGGTGTTTGGAGTGGGTGGTTAGGTGGTGGATTATGGCAGTGGTTTCGAGGGCGCGGTGGTCAGGGGTGAGGGTTGCTTCTTGGGCGGCGGCTTCTTGGACGGCGGTGACTTCGGCGGCTCGTCGGGAGAGACGTTCTTTTGCTCTGTTTCGTTTTTTGCCGGGTTTTTGTTGTTGTTGTGTCGGCGTTGGTACCGGTACTGGTGTTGGTGTCTCTTCCTTGATGTGAACAACCTCTACCTTCTCCGTCAATTTCCTCACCGCATTTCCATCTTTCTCTGGACCCTCCTCTGGCTCATCTTCCAGCACTGCTTCCTCCTCCTCAACTCCCAACAACCGATTCAACTCCGCCTCATGCCTCTCCTTCAAATGCCTCTCCAAATTCGCACACTCCTCGTTAATCCCCTTCCTCGTCTTCTTCGTCGCATTCCGCTTCTTGTTCGAAATTCGCGAGTCAAGCGCCTGCTTTTCTTTTCTATGCCGAGCCTCAAGGGTCTCGAGGGTTTTGGGATCGGACATTGTGGGCAGAGGATGGATGGGTGTGGTGGATTCTCTTCCTATTTCGATGTGGTGTTGGCCGGTCGTGACTTTTTCCGGGTATCGATTGGCAAGAGTTTGAGTTTGTAGAAAAGAATTTCGTCCGTAATCTGCTGTCGTTGTTTGGCCGTTTGACTAACGGTTTGTAGAGGAGTTCGTCACAAATGCGTTTGAACCTGTTTGAGTGTCAACGGAATTTAACTTGAGACTGTCAAGTTGGAAAGTTGGCTTACCTAATGCCCCACCACAGATCAATCCTATGTCTGTGTAACCCCACCACCGATTGCTGATTAAGCCATAATTAACATAACTTACAACTACCACACTCGCCAACGACCACACACAGAACCATCATGACATCTTGGAATCACATAGTCAACAAACAAATCTTCAGCAAAATTCAATTCAATACATAATGAGAACATAAGACTATGTAGAGGTAATTTCTCCAACCCACCTTCAACTATCAAGACAGGAAATACGCCAGTCGGCAATGTACTGATGAATGTAACAACTCCCACACAAACAAATAAACAAACAACCAAAAAGAAGAATTCAAATAAACTCCACCCTTACATGACAAGGGAATGAGAAAACGAAATGGTAAAGAAATAAACAGAGAAAAAGTAATGAACGTCTCGTCACCGACAAATATCGGATATCTCCAACAAGGATGGAAAACAAAGGAAACAAAGAGAGTAAAGAAAAAAAGGGATGCAAAGGAACGACAGAAAGAAAACCCAAACAGTGCGACGCCAGGCTCCAGAGACAACAATCCCATATATCAGTCACAAAAAGAAAAAGAAAACACAAACATGCTCAAGAAAGATAGTACAATAGTGACCTCAGACTTCAGTCACTTTCCTCACACACCCACCCCACGCCTCTCCGTCTAAAAACCCTTAAACGGGTCATCCCTTGTAAAGAAGTCATCATCACCCCCTGTTCGGCTCCCAGACCATCTCGCCGAGTTATAGCTATCCCGATGACGACTCCGGCTCTGCCGACGCCTCAACTCCTTACTGCGCCTTCTAGCCGTAATTCGGAACTCATCCGCCTCATCATCAAATGCCGAGAACGCCAATGGCGAGATGAACGCCTCCATCCTTACCGTGCCAATAGCATCGAAGAAGTTATTCGGCGCCGGCTCCATCGCCGGAGATGACGCCTCCGACGCACCCCACACGCCCCCGCCTCCGTTCCCACCATTGATCGACTGTGCGTAGATATCTGACGATCCCGCGGTACCGACGCTGGCGCCAGTAACGCTTCCATTGGGCACATTATAGGAAGAGGACCCCGCGGGCCCCGAGAAACCACGGAAGGAAAGTGGGGGAGGAACGTGACCGCCGGTACTACTGCGCTTGCGGCCGTGCAAGGGCCCCGTAGGTGGCTGATTGCCCGCGCGGTCACTAAAGCGGGGAATGAAAGGCGGCTCGGCTGCGTCACGGGATAGATCACGGGTGTGTTGGCTACCGTTGTTGGGTTGCGGGCTGAAAGATTCCCGCGTACGGAACGACATGACCTCGCCCATTTGGGAGGAGTTCATACTGGGACTGGAAAGATCTGGAAGGTCGGGGAGCTCGGGAATGTTTTTGGGGGGCGCAATGGCCTTTTGCCGGTTCAAGTTGTGTCGGGACTTGGTCAAACGGATGGAATCGCGGATACCAGGACGACGCGACTTGACCAGTGGCGGAATCTCAAAGGAGATAGGATCAGACTTTGGGGGGGGCAAATTGTCAGGGACGGCTTGGGAAGAGTGTGCCAAGAACGACAGCGCAGTCAACCACAGGTAATGGCGATCGGCGGAGGTAGCAGTGAACTTGAGGGCGCGCTGCGGCGTCAGAATCAAGATGGACCGGTTAAACAGCATTGTGACACCCTTGGGCGACGGGTTGTCGTCCTTGACGTCAAGCACGGACTGGATGGCGAGCTTCCGCCCGGCCTTGCCGCCTATCAGGATACTGTTCGAGTTGGGCTGCTTGCTGCTCCACAGAATGGCTCGCTCATAAGGAGCCAGCCAGACCCAGCGCTTGTGGCGATCGTTGCTTGGCTCTTCCCGGTTTCCACCCTCGGCGATGCCGAATGACTTCCGCCGACGTACATACTTAAACATCCACTCTCCCACCATTGTTTGCGCAATGGCATCAACCACCCCAGTCGTTTGCTGTGACGCTACAGACTGCGTATCGGTAAACCCAGTGTTCGCTGTCCCAGCCGTGACGGCCGTGTTCGCCGTCGTCGACGACAACTGCGATCTGTGTCTCCAGTACTGACTGCTGGTCCGGAACGCGCCAACCCGCGGTGACACATGTGACTCTGTCGGTAACAGAGACAATGACGTACTCGTCGACGGATCCATCGTCGACAATGACAGCGGCGGTGGCGGCGACCGACTGTTTCTCCGGTTTCTCCCCACTTTCGGCAACGCGGCTGCCGAGCGCACCTTCCGGATGCTATTAGCACGATGGTGGCTACGGCCGGGTCCACGCCGCGAAGGGCTGCGTTGGCCATCGCTGGGCGCACTGGCCGTCGCCGGTGGCCGACGAGAACTGGCACGAGTGGGGATGGGGAAGGGAGGGTGAGCCTCAGGCAGACTAGGGCTGCGGGGACGAGTGGCGTGGCTAACAATGCCACTCTGGATGAGAGCGTTCTTGCGCATGCCGGCAGCCTTACCGCCCTTTTCAAACTTTTTCCCGTGGACAGACGGATGACGGATGGGGCCATTGACCTTGACGTGCTCGGTGAGAGTGTAGGTGGGGTAGATGTCGACACGACCGGAGCTTCTGCTGGAGTTGCGTTTGAGCTGCTCCGGAGAGGTGTGGTTGGTGCCATTTGTGGAGGTCGAGCTACGCTTGACCGGACGCATAATGATGCCCTTGTGCTTTGGCGCCGCCGAGAGAACAGTGCGGTATTCCGTGTCACTGTCACCATCCATGTACTCATCGCCATCATCGGAGCTGATGCCGTCAAAACCGGCGAACAAACTGCTAATACGGTGCGGTCTTCTCATAGGGGCCTTCTCGCCAGACAGTGGGCCATCGTCATTGTTACCGGGGTAGACGTCCACTGGTATCTCACTCGGGAGAAGAATTGCAGGCGGCGAGGAGGACATGTCGGGAATACTACGCATCGAAGCAAGTCTGCGAGGGTTGCGAGGAGGAACATAGCCAGGAACAGGAGTAAACTGCCTGGAGTCCTCCAGCGGGGGCAAATCTGGAGACACAGGCCGGGACCGAATGGCGGACGGCTGTAGGTGCGGAGGAAGCTGCGCCAATCGCTTATCAATGCGAATGGGCTCGGTCTGGATGGAAGAAGATATCATGGGCACGGCCGACATGTTGACCTGGCAGCCAAAGTCCTTGAAGTATTGGGGCAACCGAGGCTCTTGCGGGGAGCTTGGACGGCTGCTTGGGGGCACAATGCTGATGCTGGGAATGGGAAGGGGAACTGCCGGCTCCTTCTCCTTATACACAATGACCTCCTTTTCTTGGTACACAATCTTCTCCTGGTACACAATCTCGGACTCAGGCTTGGGAAGCGGCTCGGTCTGGCAACCACCGCTGACCACGGTGGGCTTAGGTGCCTTGGGCATCTCGATAATCTTGGGAGTTTCGTAGATGGTATTAGCCTTCCGTGGCTTGCTTGCCACTGGTGTCGGCGCAATGTCAACCATGCAGAACATTTTGGAGGGCGTCATCGGGGGAGTTTGTAACAGGATGTCAATTGTTTGCGAACTAGTGGATGCCATCTCAGGCACAGCCATCAGCACAGCAGGCAACGGCTTCTCTTCCACCTGCACCCGCTTCCGTTTTTGGTTAGCCTCTACCTCTATCGCCTTAGGGACCGTCTCCATGCTCACCCGGTGCATCTTAATTTTGAGAGCAATCGCCGGAATGGAAATCTCACTTCCCATCACAGTTGTCAGTTTTAGTGACAGCGACGGTGAGAACCGAATAGCGCTATCCACATACTCCACCTTGGACATCGGTGACGGTGGCGTCACCGGGCGTTCCAAAACCGTAACATCGCCCGCCACCGTGACATCGTTGGGGTCCTCGTCGCCCTCTGTCACAGTGCCCACAATGCTCATGTCATCCTCGAAAGCCTCAAACACCGGCTCGGCCTTGAGCAGCGAGCCGCGGGCCCCGCTCACTGGCCGCTTGATGCTCTTGACGCTCTCAATGCTCTGGATGCTCTGTGTGCGCATGTGGCGCTTAGCCAGCGACAAAGTGCTATCCCGGCTGAAGTTACGTGAATGGCGGTAGCCGTTGTATGACATGGTGCTCTCTCTGCGATCATCGTAGTCGTCAAATTCATCGTCGTCACCAAAGTTGAGCTCGTCAGCCAAAGAGTTGAGACCGCGGGTGTTGGAGATCACGGAGAAGCGGATACTGTTGCTGACACTCATGGTGCGCTGGGACCGGATGCTGGCGGCATCGCTACCAACACCATCGTCCATGTCGGAATCCGTGGTTGTACCACCGCCATTGTTCGGCGGGAACTGTGCCTGATACGCAGCATATTCCTCAAGGAGCGTCTTGAGCCTACTCTCGGCAACATGCACCTTACGCTCAAACTTGCGGCGCTCCTCGATCCATTCGTCCTTTTCGCGGGCCCATTGCTCATGTACCCGTTGTGAATCCTCTTCTTGGATGCGAATCTTGCGCTGAGCCGCCTCCAGGCGCTTTTTGGCATCTGACATAGACTCTACAGCTTCATCACGCTCCTTGGTCAGGTCGCCCATTGCTGAAGATGCCCCGCCCTCCAGCAGCTGTAGCTGGCGCTTGAGTGACCGGCTCTCCTTGGTCGTGTTGACCACGGTGAGCTCAAGGCTCTCTTGCTCCTGTCGTGACACATGGAGGGCCGTCTCAAGCTGCTCAATAAGCATGATCTTTTCCTCCTGATCGCGACGCAAAGTAAGAATCTCGGAAACTAGGTTGGCGTGTAATGTCGGCGTGAATCTGCGGGGGTCGAGGATGCTAATGGACTCATCGGTAGTGATATCTTTTGATGAGCGCTTCGATTTATCTGGCATTGGTGGAGTCGTTTTGCGCCCCGGGGGCGTCATGGAGCGCCGCGCTCGCCGTGATGCGCGGGAGTTCTTTCGAGACGGCACATCTGAGTGTGCTGGTGTCGGCAGTGTTGCTGGTACCGTAGGGCCATACTCGTCTTCCGTCTCCCAGGCGTTCATGCTGTCGGCGACGGGAAGCGGCATGGCCGATGTGTGATGCGATTATGTATATGTGGTGTAGGGTTGGGGGTACAAAGGGATGGAGAGTTTAGCTAGCAAGCAGCTATTGCGGCTGCGGCTGCTGGTGTATATGAGCGACTCTGGCCCTAGTATAGATAGCAGTCTGGTATTAAACAAAATAATAAAGAAAAGAAAGAGATATTAGACTAAAATACAATAATGGCAGAAAGTAGAGTATCGGTACGACAGCCAACGATGCTGCTGTCGAACGCGGAGGTATGACTAGGCGTTTCTTTTTGAGATGTGTATAAATAAAAGTATAAGTCGAAGTTTGGTGTTTGTCGAGCTCTGTAGAGATCTTGCTCGATACAGACCCAGTTAACCATCACAATAGCTTGCTTCCATGAAATGTGAACCACTAGAGATCAAACTCGCGTGGTCATCAGTGAGACGTACTTCACGTCAAGAATGCGCGGGCGCGGGCGAATCTAGAGGGGACAGAGTGTGTGGGGAGGTATGGGGGCGTGGGTCTAAGTGTACACTTGATCATATAGGTTCCCAGGTAAGGAGAAACTCGAGTTAAGCTGAATGTCACGGATCATTTGACGATTTTTGGTTGATTTATCTATTAAAATTCTATCAAGAAAGAGACGAGTTTTCCAGGATCAGAGCCATCCATGACATTCACCTGGGCCTATTATTGTGGACCCACTATGACCCACATTTGGTCTGATCCCCTTAATAGATCGCAACACTGAGTGGCAAAAAGGAAGTCCCCCGAGACTTGATCTAACGACAGCGAGCTTGGCTTGTGAGACAAGTGCAACTCAAACAATAAGAACAGAGAGACCAGACTTTCTCTGATTCACTCACTCACATAAAAAAGATGTGATTAGCACGCAGAAGCAGGAGACAATATCACCTCCATGAAAGCAAGGCAGCTTCGAGAAAGAAACAATCAGCTACACTCACGCAACTCATTAGCCAGAGCTCCTCTCATCTTGCTCTTCTTCTTGCTCAAATCAACGTGACAGCAGCAGCACACACACACACACACACACACACACACACACACACACACACACACACACACACAAGCTCACTCATACCCATTCACAAGCCTACATCCGCAAATAAAGCTCGAGATTTGGGATGGGACAAGATGAGATGTGCATTCTCTCTTCGCAAGTCAAAGGATCAGTGCACCTGATCCGACCACGGTACCCCTGGCGGGAGAAGCTCTTACAACGAATTTCCTTGATTCAACCACTGTCAGTTTCCGCCTTTGGTAAAGAGCCAGCTCGTCTGCCGGCGTCGAATCTTCTCTTAGGCGATATTAGGATCTTCTAGTTCGGGTTAAAAACAGAGAAGCTTGAAAGCAGTGAACGGTGGAGTGGGTGGGGTGTTGTTGTTGGATCAGAAAAGATAACCAGGTATGTGGCTGATATGCATCTAACAACAAATGGTACCGGGCAAAATGATTTGATCATTGGTATTTACGCAGTAATCAGGACCAACTGTATAAGAATGTCAGTAAAAGACTATCAGAATAATGACAGGTCTCTTCTGAATCACCACAGACTACAGCTTCAAGACATGCATATCCAAGCACCTCAGTATTACCGCAGTGATTTCCCTATATAAACATACAGCAAATACACGTCTTTTCGTCAACAAAACTCGCCCAAACAGCGTCGACGCTTCAACCTTGCAGACTCTGATACCAAATCTCTAATCTCTTACGGAATCAGATGCTTCTAGAGGTTTATCTCAACCAGGGTCCTCTCAGTCAAGGAACACTGGTTGGCCTGCACGCGGATGCCGTCGAGGGTTCTCCGGGCAGGGCAAAAGGGGGAGCAGAGGGCAAAACGAGCGCCAAAAAGCCAGTATACTGGGTTAAAAAAGAGTCTTACCTCAAATGCAGGACAAGACAAGGCCCAACAGGGAGGGAGGGCGGGCAGCTGCAATGTTGCAATGCAACAGTATTTAGAAGACTCCGGAGGGGGGGGGGGGGGCCTTTTGCTTGGATGTTTAAGCTGTGAGGGGACCAAGAGGGCAGTGTATCGAGAGCACTGATACGGCGGAATGATTGTCAGTTGTTCCAAGTCTGGTGATGGACGTGTGGAGGATTATGTGACGAAAGATTCCCAGAATGCAACTGTGACTGGGGGCGGAGTCAAGTGACCGAGGGATTGCGAGTTTTGTATGTGGGCTCTTTGAGCTCACGGATGTCGCAGTTATCTATCATGGACAAAGGGATATTTAGCTTGATTCGAGTTGTCAATCATGACCATTTCTAAAACCACAAAAGAGCCGCCTTTCTGGAGGCCTAACTCCCGGAAACTCGCCAATATGTAAGGTCATTCCGTTTGAGACCAAGCACTTGCATATCTTGGGATGCAAGTGTTTGTTTGAGACTCGGACCCCACATGGCCTTCCCGATATCACAGGCATAACAAACTGCTTGCATCCTCTGTTTGTTCTGCATGACCTTTAGAAACATGATGTATGCCAACATCAAGCTTGTAAACCAAATATATGATAATGTAAATATCAAGTCATTGTCACCTCGACCACGACATCCCTAGTCAACCCCCATGATAACTGGAGATCAAAACATGCAGTCTCCCGCTAGGGAGACTTGTCAGCTCCCCCAGACACTTACATAAACCTCCCATTGACTAGTCAATATGCCTCTGGTTTCTCAGGCATCAAGACTATCCAAAGGCTTTGAGACATCACAGCTGACCGATGCCTTGGTGCAAAATATGCAGAAGCAAGGTCGTAATGGTCGTGCAAATCGCCAGGGTTTCTATCATCGATGGTAAGCTACAGACGATTGAAACCCCAACGATTGAGGGGGGTCAGCGAATGGATTCACGACGGAAGTGCGGGGTGTCGAGTCCGCCATTCCATCAAGGGAGGGGCACCAAAAATGATCGACTGGGCGAGTGGCAATCCAAAAGTCACCTCAAATTTTGCATCCAATAATGGAGAAAAAAAAAGGTCTGTGAAGGTCCCTCCGGGATGTACAGTATCAAAATCAGCACAGGTTTTCAGGACAAAGAGAAGAAAAAATTGCGTTCCATGTACTTGGTGAGGTCTCAGCACAGTAGTTGCCGAAATTGGCACATATAGAATGGCAGCGAATTATGTTGACCGGATGTTTCTACGAATATAACAAGTACACGAAAATTGTGTGAAGGTACGAACGTGATGGTGTCCAATCAAAAGCCGCGGCGTTGTGATATTTAATGCTTATATATCAATATCTTATAGTAATACAAAGAAACACTATCTTTGTTCTGGTGCGTACTATATGCATTCTCTTCATTGAATAAGTCGTCCGCCCGAAACACGCCAGATGTGAGACGAGAGCAGCATGATATTTGCTGGAATATGATATAGTCCTATTGGAAATGTCTTCATCAGGTTAATCTTCGCTTCGGAGGCTAATGCGTATGTAAACTGTTCTTCAATGCTCGTCACACTTAGCGTCTACGTAGATATTCTATTATCCGAATCAAATAAGGATAATTCTCTCCAGCAAGCGAATCGTGACAACCACTTAACCAAACAAGAGGATATGATGGCCGTACAAAAAAGTCTACAATTCCTATCTATCCTCCATAACGTAAATCCATACTAAATAAACATCAGGCCATCAGAGCGTCTGCATATATGTAACAACTATGGGATATACTCTAACAATAAACCACATCCTTTCATCCAAACAACACCCACAAAAGGTTCACCAAAGGTTCACCAAAGGTTTGACCCACGGTTCTCTTCCGATAAATGGACAGCTGCTCTCCACATCTTGACAATCCCCGATGTCCAGATATCCAGCGTTCATGATTGCCCATGATTCCCAGTGGATGGCCATCAGCCGAAGTCATGAACCAAACTTTGACCTTTTTTCTTTCCCCATTTCCCCATTCCATTCTCGCTATGTCAATCATTTTGTGGGTGGCATTGACTTATCAGAATGACATAATCTACACATTGTTCACGAACCATCTAATGAATCGAGAATCCTAAAGGGCAAAAGGTGCAAAGGTGCCCTTTTTAACTTGTATTCCAGGAGTGGTAACATGTTCGGTGAGTTCAATCAACACTAGAACTTTGACAGTAGAAGAAAATAAAGCTCGCAAGTGCAGTCCTATCGCTTCCTGTAGAAGTAGAAAAAGTTTTTTGGTGCTAGCTGGGATAGAGCTTTCATGTACAATGTGTAAATGAGACTTGATTGAATAATAAGATTCGATTGAGGTTAGGGTTTATGATTATCATTTGTCAACAAGTATTAAACAGTCTCGATGAGAGTTCTGAGACCAGAAAGAAGTCACAAAAAAATAGTGCAGCATCATTTATCATTACTTCAAATATCAAGCTGAAAGATCTTATTAGTACATATGGTGGGACTTCGTCCTGAAGATCGACTCAGGGTTTTGTTGATCGACAACCCTAATAGTATCAACACGCAATAGATAGCAGAAAAAGAAAAATCAACAAAAGTCTGGTTCTTCAACTCTGCCTTCCCGCCAGTAGCTCTATCAACCGTCTGGTTCAAACCTGAAACACGAATTTAAATTTGAAAGTCAACTCTTGGAACTGGGGAACTAGGACTAGCCCATTCATTAACAAAAATCCTGTTGTAAACAACTCGTACGTCTTTTTTTTCACACTCACTTTCCACCTCTTTCTTTTCTCTTTCTTTTGAACCACTATTTTCGTCTGGATCAGCCATTATGCATAAATAAAATATGGGATTGTGCTTATCAGAATGACATATGCAGGTATACATTCCACATGTAACCGAAGATCCTGGCATGTTGGCGTTGGCAGATGACTATCCTGTCGTGAACATGATCATCGAGAAGAGTTTTATTGTACTGAGTACTTTGCTGTTGGGTACGCAATAATGGAAAACGTTAATGTGTCGATTGTTATAGTAGTGACATGGCGAGAAACACAGTGTATGAGAAATTAATGTAACGAGACGATGGAACGTGAAGATGGCTTTGTTCAAAAATAAGACTATTGTGACGAGGGATTGTGAATTGGGTGAATAGTTGGTGGAGACTTTGGACAACGGAGATGAGAATGGTGCTGGTGATGGATGTAATCACAGCATACAGGGTGAACGGCCCGGAGGTGAACGAGCAATTAAATGTTTCCCCATCACAAGTTCTAGGAATCACTGCGACAGTGATGAACTCCTTATCACCAGAAATCTTGACTCGTCTCGGCGTATATGTGAACAATAAGCAACCTCGGCGTCCATCATACATATTCCGATTTTCAATCCTCAGCCCTGATGACATAATTATCTACACCCCACCCTCACCGGCCACCACTCTGCATATGCAGCCACTTTCCCTTAACCTCCATCTCCATCACCACCCAATCTCAACTTTGCCCCCAGATCAATTACCAACCAAGGCCAACAAAACCAACTGACCATTCACACTCAAATACAACGGCACAACAGTACAACCTTTCACCTTTATTAATCGCCGTACGTGCACAACCAACCAATCACATTATCGGTAACCCCTATCTCCCAAATCATCAAGCTCATCCCCCCAATTTGCCAAACAACCCCAGTAACCAAGATTAAATACCCCGAACAAAAGGGGAAGTGCTTATTTACGTATCTTTGCTCTTTCCTCCAGTCACACAACAGTCCCCAATCCCAAGCCCAAGTCCAAGCCCAATCACAATCCCTCCGTTATCATCTTGTCCCCCCACCCCCCCTTCCGGAGAGGAGAAAAGTAAACCCTCCCATCGCGCATAGATACACCACTCAACCCAACACACCCCACCCCTTCCACCCCATCCCGCTCCCGAACCACAAAAAAAGAACAAGACGATTCTGCCCGCACACACATCTACCGACCCAGTCTACCAGACACCCCTCTGAACTATCTATGTAATCATCCATCTGTCTAGCCATGTAAACGGCCACCCAACAATTACACCCAAGCTCTCCAAATCCCCACCTTGATGCAATGCACCCGGAGATTCCCATTCTCCCACCCACTGGCCACCCCCCAGCACAGACATCTTCTCTTTCGAAAAAAAAAGACAAATATAACAAATTTATCCAAGATCCAAGACTCACCGTGGCAACGGTTTCCGTTAAATTCCACGACTTCATGTTATATAAATAAAATCATGAACACAGAATAAAGCACAGCTATATTTCTTACAGTTTTAATGGTCTTTCATGTATACACCTCCAATGATACGTCTAGCCTGCTTATAGGTCCCTAAAGAAGAAAACCACATATAGATCTTTGATGCACGATGACAACTGACACTTTATGCACAAAAAAAAAAGAAACCACTACCAGATACAAAAAGAAACTAACACTAATCTCATCTACATATCTACCAAACATTTCTTCAGTCTGCCCTTGCCTATAACTTACTCCTGTCCTATATCAACATGATTCCTGTTTGAAATTTGCAAATAATCCCGACTACACGTTATGACTCTGACATGTCTTTATCACCAACAATGCCAAATCTTCCAACTCCCCAAATGTCTTATGCATCTAGTACCACAATACTGTTGCTCCAAGCGAGTATCATCAAACATCCTTTTTCGCTCACAGAAACGTACGGGATTATAGTAATTGAAGAAAGAGAGAGTATGTGCGTGTATGTGTGATGATGTTGGAGAATTTGTAAGGATTATTGGAGATGTACCCGGAGTTACATACCTCGAGTACAATTCCTTACAATCTCCTCTACATTCTGTAGACACATTCCATAACTCGCCACTTCAACATAGCCCACACAACAGTCACAAAGGCTCATGGTTGATTGAATAAAAGTCATTACTCCATAGAAAATTTCTAGTATACATGTACCGGAAGTAAATGGTGACTTGGTCTGCACTCCGAGTCACTATCTAACAACCGACTCACATTCTAGTTGGACCAGAGCCAAGAACAAAAAAAGAGCAGAAACAAGAAAGAAATAGAGAAAAAAAAAGAAAAAAAAAAGGTAGCATACTTAAACACCTCTCCAAAAACAAGTCATAGCGGTGATATCCCCTAACAATCGAGGACGAAAAAAAAGAACAACTCAGATCCATAAACAAGAAAAGAAGAGTAGTAGGAAACATAAACATCATTGGAATATACATAGAGATTCCCATTCAAGCAAAGCCAAAGTAGTCGTTACCGGCTGTGATAGCTTTCAGTAGTTGGGCTCTCAGAGTTTCGTAGTTTTCATACTCAGGAATGTCCAACTCTACATGTAATTGTTAGTATCTGCATAGCATAATTAAAAATGGATATGGTAGAACTTACGGTTGAAGCAGGTGTGTGAGCTGGGCAAACGGTCTTTGTTGCCGTAATCTCGGTGAATGTTGAAGCGACTGACACCGTTCATACCCTCAAGTTCCTTGAATCCATTCAGAGGAACCTTGGAGGTACCAGTGACAAACTGCAGCAGCTTGGCCTTTTCCTCTTTATCAAACGATCTGACAGCACGCCAGAACCATTGAATCTGAGGGGAAGCTGCAGTGTAGTTGTGATATTCGGTGTGAGCCTTCCAATCATCGACATCAACATCAGGAAGACCGGAGATCAGAAGCTCAAGTTCTTGTTCGTTGAAGATCGAGATAAGCTCGGCAGGAATAATGTCATGGAAACCCTTGAGGAAGTGCTCCATCTGGCCCTTGACCGAGGACAAAAGCTTGTGTTCAACGACCAATCTGACATAATCGCGCTTGTTCTCCTCAGTGACCTCGATATTGCGGCCGTTCTCAATAAGATCGACGACTTTGACCACACCAAACTCTTCATCTTCGATAGAGAAGGTATCCGTGATAATGTCGGTGATGTCATTGTTAAGCATCCATACAAGAGACTTGTAGTAATCAGGGTCAAAAAACTCCATGTCTTTAACAGACACAGACTTGCCCAGGATCCGCTTGTAGACTGCACGACTGAAGTGACAGTCCAGAACACGACCTTCGTAGAGAGCTTTACCAATGATCCGACCCACAAACTTGAAGTAAAGGAGATGTTGGTCGTTAACGGCAGAAAGCTTGTTGAGATGGAAGGTGGTGCGATCAGAAGAAACAGGAATGAAGAGAGCGTAGTTGGCATCGAACATCTGTCTGGATAAAACCTGGAACCATTCACGGGTGACACCACCGGCATCTACACCCTCTTCGCCCTGGAATCTGATATTGAGTTTACCGTACTTCATCTCATCACCAGTTTTGAAGTACAGGGATCGATACGAATCATGAAATACCATGTCACGGCGAACGGATATCTGCAAGGTCGGATATGTCTGGCGGTTTATCTGAGCATTGTTGCGAGAATGAACTGATCGGGTGAAGTAGTTCCTCTTATTATCAAACTCAAGCACAGTTGGGTTGCGAACAAGAAGGGAAAAGTTGGCAGACATAAGCTTCGGGTTGTTGCGGACAAGCTCATTGAGTATGCGACGATGTTCTCCTGTGAAGTTGAAGAAGAGGGCAGAAACCTTTTGCCGCGTGATGTTGACAGGAGATGGCGAAGCACGACCAGAGCTGGGGACAGGAGGACCGGTAGACGTAGTTGATGTGGGCAGGGGACTGGACACTACGATATCAGATGCCTCGATCCCGGAATCCTTTTGAACCGGCGCAAGAGCAGAGATATCATCCACAGACGTAGTACTCTTGCAGACAACCATGAGGGTTTCAATCAACGGCAACAAGATAGTGGCAACATTGATCATGTTGTCACGCTCTCGAATTATACGCAGGCAACCGCTGAGTTTATCCCACATGCTGGAGAATCCTGGATCCTGGAAAAGAGACAGGATGAGGTCTCTCTTGTCGGTAGTGTCAGAAGAGTCACCATCATGAGAGGTAGCGTTGTCACCACCAGCCCTCTTGTGGGAATCGAAGAGGTGATCCAGAGCAGTCAAAACACGCAACAGCTTGTTTTGATCTGAGGTGCCTGGAGAAAATTTGGCCAGAGCAATGCCCTGGATTTCAGTACCCGAGGTTGCCCGGCGAATACAAGGCAGAAGAACATCCAGATCTGAACCAATGTTCTGGGCCAAAAGATGAGCCTGGAAAACAAGCTCTTGACCGAACACTGCCTTGGCACTAGGAATAGATGAGAGATTCTTGATGGCTGAGATGGTGTTTTGGAATGTCTTAGAGCTGCACTCCCGGGCGACAAAAATCTTGACGACGCGAGTGAGATTTTGATTGGGAATGACGGGAATTTGGATAGGACGAGGACGAGGAGTAGTGTTTTCATCGGGTTTCTTGGCAGCAGACTCTGACGAACCTTCTCCGGCATTGTTTTCCTGACTGCCACTTGTCTCCTTAGCCTTTGTCTTTTCTTCGGTTGCCTTGGCTTGGCTTTCTTCGTATTCCCGACGGCGGCGGTCCATGTTCTGCAAAGGTATCGTGAGACGGTATATTAACTCAGCAAGAAGGGTCATCACCACTGAACTTTCCATGACCAAATCACGATCGAGGAGAGTCAACAAAGAGTTGATAGCAAATCGCTGGGATTTAGACTCCTTCGACAATCGAGTCTTGCTACGACTGCGAGTTGATGCAGGAGTTGTAGTACCACCGATCTTCTTCAAAGAATTACCAGTGAGATCGTGTTCAGTCAGGAAGAGATGAGTAATATGAGGGCTCTTGGCCAAGTGACTCAAAAGGTCAAGGCATTGCTGCACGATAAGAAGCGGGGAGATCTCCGAATGTGTAGAGACCAGAGCTCTGGCAGACGAAGCCGCAGTAGAAGATGACGAGGATGTGAAAGTATAGCTGTGTTTAGAGGTGCTCTGAGGGGTCTTGAAAGGATCGTTAGGGCCGGAGGCTTCACGAGGACGTTTAGCTTTCAAAGAGAGTTGACCAAAGCTGCGCTCGACGGCATCCATATCAGTGCTACCATCTTGGAGAATTTGCAACAGCGTGCTGATGATCTCGATGCGATTTTGGCGGTTCTGACAGACATCGTCTAAGACGTTGAAAAGCGACGACCGTATAGAGCCTTGCTGAGAGATAAACATCAAGCGAAGAAGAGTGGCAACTCCGGCCTTGTCAAGCATTTGGACTACAGCGGGACGACGAGTTGAGCCCTGTGCCTCAGTCGCAGTTGCATTCTCGGGATTTCTGAGATCAGCAACTTCCCAGAACGGGGCTCCCGGACGACTGCCACTGAGGAAGCTGCTTGGGACAACAGACGGGAAGGAACCAGATCCAAAACTGAAGCTGGACGGAAGAAGAACATCTCTAGCTGACGATGGGACATGGATAGTAGCAGACGACCCACCGAACTCTGCTGCTCTACGGGCAAATAGAGATAGCTCAGGAGTGATTTCTTCCATACCCGGAGGGAATCCTCTCGAAATTGATACCCTATCGGTATGACCAGAGCCGGAAGTACCTGCATTTGCATCAGGAAGGGCTATTGAAGAAGATGCTTGAGCTTGGCTTTGACGGCGTGTTTCGTCACGGTGTCTACGACGTTGCTCTTGACGCTCATGGTGGATGATCTCATCACGTAACTCATTGGGAAGAACATCTAAGAACTCCTGGAACTCTTCAGTTTGATCCCCTTGAGAGTTTTGACGAGCTTCAGACCGGCGAGTCGAGACAGCTTGAGCAATAACCTCAGCGCGGAACTCTTCAGGCAATGCGGCAAGATACTCAGGATCGATACCAAGTGATGTCACATCAATATCTTCACCATCGATTGTAGTGACAACCCGATCTCGGTGTTCACCAGCAGTTTCATCGGTACCTTGAGTTTCGACGCCTTCCATATTTTCACGAGTAGCAGCAGATTCCTCTGCAACACGAGCAGCGGCAGCTTCTTCAGCGGCACGATCGGCAGCAGCAGCCTCCTCATCCTCCTCTCTACGTCTTTGTTCTTCGACGAGATGGACTTGACGCGCTCGTTCAGCAGTACGGGCAGCTTCTTGATCTTTGGCTCGATGGACCTGCTCAACTTCCTGAGCTTCAGGAGTCAGAGCTGCAGTGATCAAGCAGGCAAGACGAAAAGCTCTGTCTTGGACGCTGGTCGTAAAGACGATAGAGGCTTCCTGATCATAACGTACTTGGGTAGTTTGAGCCAAGAAAGCGACCGCATGGTAGGGCTCGACATTGGTGGACGATGAGGCTTCCCGACGCCAGTCCCCAAAAGAGGTGATGCGATTATCACGGCCAGAAGACCATTCACCCATGGCCCCAGGGCCAATTTGAAGATGAACAGGTTGACCGCGATGCATGTCAGGCATGGAGGCGATGAGGTCACGGAGGACATTCATTGGGTGCGAAGAACTATTGAACGAATGGTTGTGTCTGTCATGGCTGAGCATTCCCTGCGGAATACTAAACGAGAACAGACCAGGCTGACCAGGAACTGGACGTGACATAGACGTGCGAGGAGCAACACTAGGACGCAGCAAAGGATTGGCACCATCTGAATCCATTGGCCCAGGAGCACGGTGTCCATGGGAACGGTGAGTGGATCCAAGCAGACCTCTGTAATTATGGAGATCTCGGCCATGTGAGAAGAATCGGGAGCTGCCAGTACGACCAACACGGTGCCGAGGAGGAGGGGGGATAGGGTTTTCCATGGAAATGTGATCCAAAAGATCATAATCATGCATGTCCCGAGAACGAAGATCATCTAAGATATGTTAGCAGGGTCATTTGGTAACTGATTTTGATGAAGTGTATCTTACAAGGGATAAATTCTTCCTCTTCGAAAGCATAATCATCATCATCATCATCAAGATCCTCATCTTCTTCTACTGTTATGTCAGTGGTGTCAGGATAATGATTGTTTGTGGCTGACTTGTGCATACCTTGCATGTCGTAATCGTCCAGTTCAACATTGCTGTCAAACTCTTCGCCCTCTTCGCCCATAACGACACGAGCAAGATCACCCAGGATGTCAACTTCAGGATGACCATGATGATGATGACGATGAGGTTCGGAAGGGTCATCAAGTTGAGTGTGATACTCATGCTCGAGCTGATTCAAAACAGCATCATCCTCGTCTTCAGCGTCTTCACTATTCCACGACGAACCAACTTCGTCGACAGGATTGCCGTCTTCATCAAGTACAATATCATCCTCATCATCTTCATCATCCTCGTCATCCTCATCCTCATCATCCTCGTCCATATCTTCATCCATTTGATCATCATCCATGACGACCTCAATAAGACCACCGTGAGGACCAACAGGAAGACGAGGATGATCTTCAATGGGACCCATGCGCTCCATATCTTCCATAGCCTCTAGCTCTTCGTCTTCATCATCGCTGACACCCTCGTCTTCATCGGAGCCCTCTTCGTCGTATTCCATCTCATTACCATACTCGTCTTCGTACATGGCTTCATCGTCGTTGTCTAAGGTGAAAGTTAGTGACTCATGTTTCTTCAATAAGTATGTAGATAGCAACATACCTTCTCCATTCTCTGAGTAATCGTCATCGTCATCGCGGATCTCGGCGTCACCAAGAGTAGAGTTGCGGTAAAGGTCTGGAGTCTCTTCACGACCTTCATCCATATCGGACAGAGAAGCTGCGGATTCGATATCATCCTCGTAATCGGGAAGTTCACCCGTGGAGACAAGGTTGTTGAGACTCAGCTCCTTTGCAGTATCAGTGAGAACACGCAAGACTCTTAGGATATGCTTGATTGAACGTCTAAAGTCAGGGTAATTGAGATCGACGTCCGCAATTGAAGCTGTCAATTTCTCAATGTAGCCCTTTTCAAACATCATACGGCATATTTGGAAGTTTGTGCGATTATTCTGAATCTCAGTTCTCAACGGAGGCACTTCGCGATCTTTTTCGCCTACCATATGACTCATGAGTTCGGACAAACTTTGCATGCGAGCGTACCGAACCTCAAGGGGTTCTTCAGGAACAGTGGCGCGCTCGTAAGCTTTGAGAACAGTATCCAAGACAAATGTTCTCACGAACAGAAGGTCGGCATCATCATCATACTCGTACTTATTCTTCAAGTTAGGAGCAAACTGCTCGGGAGTACGCTGGACTAGCGAAACCAAAAGACGTTGCACATGATGGGAAGTAGCATAGCGCTTCTTTGCCACAATAGACTCTGAACTTCCATTCAGAGTGCCTTGGCAGAGGAGACCAGAAATAAGGTAATTGAGAACGCTGCTCCTAGGACGAATCGGTGTGTTGTGTTGCATAGGCGCAGACCG
The DNA here is from genome assembly GCA_030294605.1 of Ambrosiella beaveri. NCBI lineage: Eukaryota > Fungi > Ascomycota > Sordariomycetes > Microascales > Ceratocystidaceae > Ambrosiella > Ambrosiella beaveri. Next base: position 96,575 of record JARQWA010000028.1, read on the forward strand.
CTTGAAGTTGATGAACTCCATTTTGCAACGGTTGTAGCTTTGAACTAGCTCAGTCAAAGCATTGATCAAGAAACAACGGTAGACAAAAATGGGGTGTTCCTCAGGCTTGAAACCGGGCTTGGCAGCATATGCTTTTTTGTCATCTTCTGAAGTAGTAGATGTAGAAGGAACTGATGAATCTTCAGGTTCACCGGAAGGAGTAGCAGTGGGATGGGCGTGATGGGTTTCGGCATCGGTGTCATTATTGGAAGCTGGTGATTCCTGATCATTTACTTCCCGGAACTTCACGAGCTCAGAGAGTAGGAAATGGATCACGCCATCGGGATGTTCAAGGATTGGAATCTTCTTGTTGTCTGAGGTCTTGGGGGCATCAGTCATATCAACATCATCGACATCCTCCGTAGAAGGCTGGACAGTCTGAGAAGTGGAGGTGCCAGAAGAATCAGCAGGGACCTCGGGTTCATCAGACTGACGCTTGGTTCGATCCAGCTGTTCACGAAGACCTAGATAGTTGCCCTTCCCGGATTCCAAAGAAGAACTAGTCCAGTGAACAAATTTCAACATTTCATTCGTTACTTCAACAAATAACTTGTGTGATCGAAGAGCGACTGCAGGCATAGCCCTGAGATATGAGGGAACATCAATTGTTCTGGAACTCCGAAAATTAGCATCAAAGTAGTTCTTGATCTCATGGCGCATTATTTGTTTGATAGTTTGTTCATCCTCAATGATATGACGCAGAATAATCATGATGGTACGGTCCAGCTTCTGGTTACGCAGCCGGTCAGCACCGAGGGCAGAAATTTGTTTGAACAACATGAAGAGAAGTTGTAGGTTGGACTTCTCGCCAACAATGACAGCAAGCTCACGATGCCGGGTCAAAACAAGAAGGACCCGCAGAGAAGCAATGGCATGCTGCTCGTTTTTGCCAATGCGACGTAAAAGATTCAGCGTGTGTTGCAGAAGAGTTTCACGTTGCTCATTGGTGAACATAGCAGGAGAGTTCATGAGTACGACATTTCCTGGCATAGGATCCTTCTGACCAGGAGGTGCCCACTTGGAATCCAGAGGTTGCTCATCATATCCGAGCAAGATCTCGAGGAACATGAGAACATAGGGCACCCAACCGGGGAGAGCTTCTGTGGATGAACTAGATATTTGAGAAAGAACCCCGATGAATTGATTGAGATTCTCTTGCATTGCCTTAAAGTTCTGGTTGAAGAAATTTTTGTCCTGGAGCAACAATGCGATAAGGTGGGCATAGGCTTGAACGACGTTATTCTTGGTACGAACTTCCTCAAAAAGGGACACCAAGGCATAGATAATAGTGGTACCAGTCTCTTTAAACTCTTCACCCCGTTGTTCAACCCTTTCACCCCCTATTATGGTGAGTATAAGATCCGATAGCTCTACAGCAACCTCGGGATGGAAGCCTAGAATCTCAAGGCTACGGTCGACAAGTTTATCCAATAGCTGCTCGCGGAAAGCAATGATGATCTTGCGGTTCTCAATAACAGTGTTACGCTGTTGATCGGAAGATCCAGATCCACTGGTGCCATGCATACTGACATCTGTAGATTCATCATCTGTACTATCAGAGTCATGTTCGGAGAATGCCTCATGTTCAGATTCGGTTCCAGGAGGTTCGGCTGAGTTCTCAACCGGGAAAGCCGCAATGACATCCGGAGGAGGAGGGGCCCTATGCAGTACAACATTATTCAGAATAGCATCCATATAATCACCAGCAGGCCCTTCCAGATTGTTTGAGCGGAACATAGCTTCGGTCGCAAGAGATTGCAATTCTTCTTCAGTCTGCGTCAAATTGGGATGTCTTTGACGAACACCATCGATTAGAGGACGAGTGTTGTCACAAACAAACTGTTGAGACTCTGAAGAGAAGGCATAAGAAGCTATAGTCTGGCGAAGATGTAGGGTCGAGGTATTGTCAGAGTCCTTAGTCGAAGATTGGCGTAAGATGTTGATGAGTTGAGAAATCATGAACCGAGATAGGAACTCAATCGCTGGTGAATTCCATAATTTAAGTATGGTCTGAACGATCTCAACCCGAATCTCCGTGTTCAAAACTTGGGTGATAGAGGAATTGTCGATCTTTGGAACCTTGCTGCCAATCGTGGTATGATTGAACTGGTCCAGGGCTTTGGGATGTAGGAGATCATTGTATACGGACAAAATCTTTCTCAGGCCAAAACGACACAGCTTGAACAGTTGGCTGTTGGCATCGTTCTGAGTGAGCCCCGAGGCGAAATGATTAATGAGCCCATTGAACAATGGGAACAATCCTTGCGATTGGAAGGCCAGGAAGTTAGGAGGGATGGCCTTATTGGGACTGGACCCATCAGGATATGAATCTTGTATCGAATCTTCAACCAACAAGAGATTCTTGCAGACATAGACATAGTCCTCTAGTGAACTGGGAGGCTCCTTCACCCCCCTCTTTAGCCATTCTAACAATGCACCGAGAGTCTTGGCAAGTTCAACATGCTGACACCTGATATAGGTGTGTCTTGTAGAGTGACGACGGATAAAGAGCGCTTTGCCATATGCCGCATACAACGAGGGAATAGCAGTCGGGGCAATGTCAAGGAGGAATTTGGCAGTACTATAACTTTTGTAACGACACATGGTTTGGATTTGACGTTGCTGGTCCTCGGGAACTCCTGTACAGTGAATTTCCGAATTACCCCAGGCATCAATAATGTGATGTTCAATGGTGTCCTGAAGAATTGAAGACATGAAGACGTCGTCACCAGCACTATCGGCGGACAGAGCCTGGGTAGTGTCAGAAAGATGCCAGAAGATAGGTTGCCAATTCTGAGGTACACATGCGTTGAGTTTGGTTGCTTCGCGGAAACAAACATCAGTCAACTTCCCACATTCAGTTATGAGGCGCTGGTGAAGATCAAATGCTATACCAGGTGGCAAGATACTACTAGACTGAGAGTTTGGAGCCATCGGGAAGCAGCAGCATATTGTGAGTACTAGCATCTGAGTCCTCAATAGCGACCTCGCAATATCCTCTCCATGAGTCAAAGAATACTGATCTTCTTCACTAAGAGCATTAAACTCTTCAAAACGAAGCTTGCGATTCAACTGCAATATTGGCGCAAAGAAAGAGCGACCGTCTGACCTGCCCTTGAGGAGAGGCTCAAGACCTTTGAAGGAGTCGATGGCTCGCATGAGCAGAGAAGGGAAATAGACACATGATTGCTCTTCGGTCAACCGAGCAATGGATGCAAAGAGGGCGTTGAGGGGACTATCGGGATGCAGAACCGTGCTGCTGATGCTGTAACAATCCAGCAGATCCAAAAGCATGTTCAGGCCACCTGCTCTAATGAACTCTCTCTTAAGAGTCACGTTGTGTTCATAAAGCTCCAAGAAGGAACTAAGCTCTTGTAAACAAGTTGTGAAGTCAAAGGTTTCCTTCTTCAGCTCTGGGTCAATATACCCATCAGGTTTTTCAGAAGACATTTCTAGAGGATTGAGATCGGCTTGGCGAAGCTTTTCTGGTAGTTGCTCATTGCAGTGCACAATAATACCATTAGAGTCGATGACAAACATGTGCGTACCCCATTCCTCCATAGTTTTTGGGGCTCTTCCCATTTTACCAACTCTGGTCACCATGCGAATCACAGCCTTAGAGATGGAATCTTTGAGAGCAGGGTGATGGCGAGCAAGTTCATCAAACTGGCGACCAAGATCGACTGCAAGGTTACGATCTTGCGTCATACACTCAAGATGAGGCTTGCTCTCGAAGACTTCAAGCAGGGTCTCGAAGATCCGTGATTTTATAACTAAATCCAAGCCCTGATGGTTCAAGGAGATGCTACTAATAGCTGCAGGAATCGCACGAATGGCATCGGCAGCAGGTAGGATTCCCTTGGCTACCAGATGGTCAGAAGATGTAAAATCCTGTCCGGAAGCCGAAAGCTGACTATACTTTTCAGGTGATAACTCTGCTTGTTGTGAATCACTGGGTTGAGCCGACTCCTCAGCACCAGTGGTTCCCGCGGAAATTTTGTGACCACTAACACACTGCAGGAAACTTCGGATCATGCCAGATTCAGAGATAGCCGCGAAGCTTGTGGGATCATTATTGATGAAATCTGTCAGGATGGAAACAGAGGATGTCCAGATTCCGGACCCGAAGCTGTCAATGTTTTCCAGAATGGTGCGAAGACTCCGGAGTAAGTCGCTTTTATCCGCAAGATTCCGCAGTAATCTATCAGCATTGCCATTACTCTGGTACCAGTTACACATGATATGGTGCAGGTATTTCAAAGCCCACTTCAAGGTAAGATGGTGCCAGTAGGCTATCCGATAATCAACAGTTTCTGATCTGAGTTCCGGGGGGATACCGCGGATAGGAATCTCGAGCAGCGAATCTCTAACTGCGTCTACAACGACCTGAGATACAACATCAAGACCATTTATGTTGAAAAATGTGTTGAAGGCAGGAGAATAGTTAAGGACCAAGTTGTCCAAGAACTGCATGATAGTCCCATGGAGCCGCTTTGCTGCAGACGTAGTGCAGGTCAACATATCGACCAAAGCCTCAACTAGTCCAGCAGCAGCCATTTCTTGGTTGATCCGGTTGCTCATGGACATGGTGAGAGCCAAGGTCAACAGAGCTCGACGCCACTCATCAAGTTCGGTATCCATGTATTCCAAGGGTTTCGGCACGACAGACTTATCTTCCTTAATACCTACCACAGCTTTACGGACAATGTAAAGCAGGATGCCGTGATTAACGTTGGCATTCAAGGCAGCAAAAACATCATTGGAACGGGATTCGAAACTGCTTATGTTTTCAAGTAGCTTGAAAGCAATGGTCTGGATCGACAACGGCACCTCAACTCGGATAGAAGATCCGCTTGTTTGATGAATCAGCTCAGCAAGCTGGTAGACCAACTGGTATTTACGCGTCTCGTCGACATCATAGCGTAAGCACTTATCCACAAACGTCTGCTCTTGGTGAATAAATGCCAAGTTTAAGATGGCCAGCAACCTGATGGAAAGGATTTGCCGACGGGTTTCCAGGCTTCCGAGTAAGGCTTTGGCAATGCGTAACCTGTGCAGGACTTCATACCGAGAGCTGGCGGGGAGGTCTGAAGGGAGAGAAGACAAGATATTAGTCATAGATTTGGAGACAACATCCACTTGCCTGACCTCATAGACCTTTTGCCAGTTGGTGTTTTCCGGGGTTTCGGGTGCAAAGGACACGCCTCGAGATTTGGTAGGAGACGAATCATCAGTCATTCGAGTTGACTGAGTTGCACTGGACGATCCCATTGTTGAACTTCGTCGTAGAGGTGTGGGAGTGTGAGAGTTAGCAGACGAGCTCTGACGCTCCGTGTTGGCTGGTTCGACATCGGTTGAATTCTGAGAAGGCTTCTGGGGATAATAAGTAACACAAATATCACCCCATCCATCCCATCTGTAATTGTCTGGACTTAGAATTGCCAGCAAATCAGTTGCATATTTCGGGGAACTTAAGCGAGAAACATGAGAATTCGCTCTGTCCTTGCCTTTGTTTGGGGTAGTGACGCTAGATGGTAGAAGGGGAGTCTTGACGAAGGCTTGTGTGAGGCACTGAACTCGATCGAGCTCGATGTTGTAGTGATTAGCCAATAATGCGTTGATCTGCCGATTGTTGTTGGAGCCGCCAAGTCTCTTGACAGAAGCCTGGTACCTATGGGCAAGTTTTGATCCGACCAGCAAAGTCTCAGTCAGTAGTGTAAGAGATGTGGTGTTGAGTATCTCGTTAAGGTGGGCACTACTGGCATAGATACTTCGGTTCCCGCATCTCTCAAGAAGGAGAGAGGTAAACTTCAGTACCGCCTCCACAAGTTCACGATCTCCCTCGTTTGAGTAACCTTCTGCAGACAGATGCTCTACATCCCACGTCGCATCATCCGCGAACTCCAAATTCGGTACTTTGTTTCGAAGAATATGGACGCTGAAATCTTCCAACTGGGGTCCCTTATCGAGTTTATAAGTTTGCGTAAAAGCAGCCAGGATATTATCGAAGCGGTTCAGTAGCGGGATCCAGTGATATAAGTCACCACGTGGGAAAGGCCAACCGGAGGGGAATGTGGTAAGCTTCTTCGGTAGTTGGGGGAGCGGGGTTGCCGTCGCTTGGTTCACGAATTCGGTGAGCCACGGAGTCTATCATAGCAAATTCTGGTTAATAGAACTCGTCTCATTCGGTAAGTGATGCGTACTTACCAACGCCAGCCGGTGCTTAGCTTGTATTGTGCGCGTGATTTTTCCCATTGTCGATTTTATGGGCAATCTTGTCGCAGTTCTACTTCAGGTATATCCGGTTCGAATGTGCGGAATTGTTGGAGAAGAGTGAGTTGATGAAGTGGCGAAAATTGTATGTACACCAGATCTCGTCGATGACGTTTGTTCGTCGATTTACGACGCGGAATATCGTCAGTCCGTTGGTGTAGACAAGGACTGGCGAATTCTACCAGATTATGTTGGTCGGCAGATGCGGGGCGTCGTGGAGGTAGAGACCAAAATGGACGTAGCGCACAGTTCAAGAACTCGAGGTGGTGGCAATTGGGTGAATCACGCCGTGATGAGGGGTGGTGATGGGTTGAATGTTGGTTTGCCGTTAAGTGAGACAGGGCAAGGCTGTAGTGCTAAAGGAAAAAAATAGCAGGGTTAGCACGAGCATACAAAGGTGGAATGTTTTATGGAGCTCTTATAAGACCATGAATAGCAAAAATGATACGGACTGCCGGGTATGAGTACGGAATCAGATTTCGCAGATGTTCCGAAAGGGAAGCACATATGGGAGCCCAAAGTAGCCCATATATCTGTTGTATACTGATGCAGGCAGTCATTCACAGTGCTCAACATGATGTATCAAATCAATCGTTTGCCAACCCAGTTCATCAGGACCACTTAAAATCATAGAATGCATATGCAAGGATCCCCGTAAGGTTGAATGCGGCACCCCAACGAAAATGCCGATGGTGACTTTTGAGTACAGCAACATGGAACTCTGTGATTGGATATGTATCAGTTATACAATGAAACTCTAGTCTAACTTACCAAAAACGTAACTAATGAATTGATATTAGGACTTGAGAAATTACAGTTGTCAAAGATCGTGAGCTCGGAGCATTGGAGTCTGTGGAGATTGCTTTAGTAGCTGTACGTAGATTCTTGTATCAATATTTACTGCCAACAATGGTTTGTTTGTGCAATGTGTACAGGGTAAAGAGCAAATATGTTCCTAGTCTTGATATTCACGCATACATCAAGTTTTGAGACTTTGCTATCTCAGGACTCGATCGACACTTACCATTTGTGTAATAATCACTTCGTTCTTGCGGTCGAGGTAGGGTGAAAAGACCAAGCGTTCAATTTGTGCATGCGATACTTTGAATGCGCCCACTCACAGCGGCTTGTGGGTGGCAGATGCACTCGCACTCGAGAATATATGAGTTGTTGATGAAGATCAGGTTGTTTTCAGTTCTTGAGACAGATATAGGATACAATGGCATAATCAGCCTAGTCAAAAAAATAGGCCGAGGGTCGAAGTTTTTTTTTTCACTTGCAGGGCTATGTGTGATGGTAAATTATGACGCTCTTTCCTCGATATCGGCGGGCCGCACTTTCTGCCAGTTTCCAAAATGATCACCAGAAATGTGGGTAAGCTTATACAAGCTGTAGGAGCTCAAGCCGTAGTGGAGCGCTTGCTTACAAACAATTATTGTGCCGGCGTTATATTAATGAACTATCTGACCGCCTTGTACCTGCGTACCGCAATAGTCCTTCAATCCTGATATACCTGTTGGTTCTTTGTAAAGCCATCAAATATTCAGGCGATGATTGATACAATATCTAACACGACATCCAAGATCAGTTCTGATAAGATGATTCTATCTCTAGTGCTGAACTTTATGACAATCCAGTGATTCTCATGTTGATATTCCGTAGGGTTTGGTTACATTATTATCATTACGACATCCATAATTACAATTCCTATACAACACAGGGTCCTCAGAGCTCTAGAATGGGCAAGCTTTAACTCGCAATATAGCCCATTAGCTCTGCTATGAACTTATTATAAAAATATATTACTGACCTTGACTGTATCGCTTTCAAGTACAGAGTAGTTTGTACTTGACACAGCTTTATAAATACTGATTTCTATCCAACCTACGATCGCTAGGTGGCCCATTGGTCTAGTGGTATGATTGGCGCTTCGGGCTTTTACCGTCCTTCAACGGTTCACCGTGATTGTGCCAGGTCTCGGGTTCGATCCCCGAATGGGCCCCAATTCTCCTTCCCCCCTTTTTGATTTTTTCTCCATTTTGTCAGAAGAATATATCATGATTGCTGTCGAATGTTTGACTGGAAGTTACAAATGAGAAACACGAGTTTGCATTGCAAGGAAAAATTGGGAAACTATGTGACAGAAACCTGGCAGCAAGCTTATGTTGATATGAGATAGTTCCGTGATAGAACAAGTAAGTGATACATTTTCTCAAACTGCCCTCTCATTGACGGCTGGTCACCGCCACGCCATAATGAGGTTCCCTAGGTTCAATGCCTGGGGTCCAGATAAATAAGAAGGGGCTCGCTTATGAGTGATGGATGAACGGGAGCTGCAGAATTGGAAATGTGGATTGGTTGATCAACTTGAGAGCACATCTGAAAAAGGTTTCTCGGGTCCTTTTTCTTCTCTTGTGAAACTCTGAGGACAAACCCAAGAACTGAGTCTCCTAGACTTGCTCATAGAGGTGCATGCATGTGAGATTGTATGTCATGACTGCACATCAGGTGTAGAGTCGACGTCTGCATCTACTTGACTTTATACACATGATGAAGTTGCAATTGCTGCAAAGTGAGTATCTGAGGGTTAAGCAAGCCGGGGTCAGTGGACTAGCTGCTCACAAGGCTAGTTCTTGCCGTCTGGAAAAGGAGGAGAGGGAATTTGAGAGGGCTGGGATGCATGCTGCTGCATGGCAGAATGATAATAAATGTAGCGTCATAAGCTAGTGGGACGAAGATGCCATTCGAAACTGGGAAGTATATGGTTTACATATCATTGTCGATACCTGAAGAGAGCACAAGAGCGGCTGTTGATATGTGGCGGCTTGCCCCTGGGCTGTGCTTAACTGGCAGGTCAAAGCTGCCTCTTGGCCAACACTGATGCGTCTTGATATTTGGGACACAATCAGCTATTGGACGACTTGAGCCGGTGATATTCATATGAGATCGAGGAACCATGGCTGGGAATCAGGTATCACGGGAAGAGACGTTTTCAACAAGACATTATGGACATGAACCGCGCCACTGTGCGTCCCCATCCCAGACTTTTGCCAGATCTTCGCTCCGCACGTCTATAGGGTCAAGACCGAAATGGTTAAATTCGGCGTTTGAGATTGTGTTCATCTTTTATTCCACTCGGGAATGTGTAAATGCTACTGGGGATCTGCTTAAGACTTGCAGGCAAAGCGTCAGTATCATCAACAATTACGGACAAAGACGGAGGCCTTGGATTATGCAATTGTCGGTTGACATAATCATTGGGAGATGTTAACATTGGGGTGGCGAACGAAACAGAGGGGATATATATTCCCCTGATCTAGTGAGTTACCCGCTAAAGGAGTGGTCCCCCTTCTCCTGGGCTCGGCCAACTGTGGATGGGCGCAAAATGAAGGACTTGACAGCCGGGGATTCAGTGCCCTGGCGCTAAATATGGGCGGAGCCATGGTATCGCAGAATAGACAATAAGAGAGTTGAAGAGAGGTTATATTGAAGAGCTTTGAGAAAAGGATCTGGATTTTTAAATCCTTTTTTTATTTGGGAGTTTTTCTCTTTTTCTAATATGGGCTTTACCCCTCCTGGATGGAGCTGTGACACTTGAAACTTTGCGGAGGACCAGTGGCGATGGATCAATGATTGGACGAAGTGGTCTTTAAGCTGTGGAATCTGAAGCTGCAAATGTCCGTTGTAAATAGATTAACAAACTGTCTAGAGGCGTACAGGAATAGAGAAATCGAGAGAACCCGGATGCAAAGATGATGAGTGGCGTGCGCTGACGACTCTTTATTTTGTCTGTCATGATCCCAATGAAAGAATCTTCGTCTGGTGATAGGATCTGGTAGCCATATAATAATTATTATCTCTTCAGGATTTTTGGTGATTTTCGAGGAATATGCATTGCGACTTGAGGGGTCCACTTCGCACTTCCCACAGCATAGCATTTTTCTTTGCACGCTTTCATCAGAAGCAACGAATCTCGTCCCCAAGTCTCATTGACTGATTCACTTCTTTGTTCTCGGACCCACTCTCCACCTGGACTTGCTCTTCATCCCAATCATCGTCATCGATCTCATCCAGTGATCGCTTGCTGGGCCCCTTCAGAATTCCTCTCCGAGCTCTCTGTATATTTCTCTCTCCCCCCTCGCCTTACTCCAAATCCCGGCTGCGATCCTGGACAAATCTGCTGCGTGCTTGCCTCTTATGCTGGACCGCCGCGCAAAAGCCCAGACCAGGATTCTCGCAGCACGCAAAGCAACGACACAGACGGACCATTGGCGAGAAACCATTGGCAACGAAAGAGCAAGGCCTATCTATACAACTGGAGAGTTTCTTTTTTCTCTTCTGTTTCCATCTTGGCTATTTTCTCCCCATTGTTTGTCTTTCATTCCTTCTTCAATTTGCTTTTTTGTTTTTCTCTCTTTTCATATATATCAGGTTTGGGTTGCGGCTCGTCGATGTTTCCCAAGTAAACGACGAGATCCTCCATTACTTTCCGTGCCAACGCCACCATCAACACCAACTGGTCTTTTGCTATCTCACTACATCGAAACAAAATATTACCACGAATCACTCATCACAGCAACAAGAACTAGAAAGCAGCTTTTGCCATTTTATATACACATCCGTTGAAGCTGCATCATACTTCAACTTTCTGCCCCCGAGCCACAAGCGAGCGAATCGATTCAACACAACAATCACTGTATTCCGTCATATATTCCTCCCTCCTGAGGCCGACATAACTGGCATACCTCATCGCTCAACCCACAAAACAATCAAAATTCAACATCAGATTGCCCTAGACATTCGGGCGAGAGTTCATTATCTGCAAAATCGACATCAGATCATCAGTTGAAATTACCCCGGTCCTGAGGATTTTCCATTCTGGGACTTTGCACCCGAAATCATAGAGCCGGTCTCTTACTGGAAGTACTACGGACCCCCGGTGGCCATCTTCAAACCCGCTGGTTCGAATAGCTTTCACCTTCTGTTCCGGCCTCCCACTATCATAAACCCCATATCCTCATAGAATGACGGAGATTTTCAATATGAACGAGACAGTCGAGGTCCGCAGCAGCTATGCGCCATCGGAAATGGATTCCGTAAGTTGACATCAGCCGATACCCTGCGAGAACTGCAAGCTCCTTTTGCGCATACCGAACAGCCAACCTAACCAAAACCCACCATTCTCAACAGGACTACTACGAAGATGTCGTCTCCATCCGATCGCTTACCAACCGGGCCTCTTCGATTCATACCCGCCGGGCTACCTATCTTGCTAAGACCGAGGAGGAGTCTGACTCTGATATGAATCATTCTGACTCTGATTCCGACGACGAAGCATTGATACAAGCTGAACACAAAGCCGATGCGGCTGCCTTGGCGGCCGACATTGAAGACGAGGAAGACGAGGACGATACTGCCGACGAAGGCAAGACGGACAAAACGACCATCACATCTACTCACACCTCACCAGTCAGCAGTCCAGACGCTAGCAAACGATCTAGCACTGCCAGCAGTATCAACAGTCAACAGAAACACCGCCTCGCCATGGGCCAACAGCCCAATCTGGCTGTAGTTATTCCCATGCCCATGCCAACTGCTTCTATTAGTGTCACGTCACCAGTAGGCAGCTTGAGACCAATCACGCCAATGGCCCCAATGTTTGATCACAGTTTAAATGAAGCCATGAATCTAGATAATGTTAATTTGGATGACGATGCGGTGCCGCCGGCGGTGCCGGTCAAGGATACTCCGTCGCCGCCTCCACCGGCAAAAGTGGAGATTACTGAACCGGCTCCCGCTCCTCCACCTAAGGGTAAGTGTTTTTATTTTATTTCCCTTCGTTGATTTCGCAGTAAATTTCGCCTTTGTGTTCCCTTTTTTCTGTTAAACATCGTCTGGGAGAAAGTCTTTCACCTATTTTCTGTGTCGGCTGTCATTTCTGTTGTCATTGCCTATTTAGGCTATTTCAGTGTGAATTGCCATGCCCCCTTCATTGACGTTGTCCCGTCCCAAACTTTCTGTCAAGTTCCCTGCATCACCAAATAGAAAAAAATGGCACTCACCTCAAGAGCCCTGACGTATCCAGTATATATCAGTGCAAAAGGAAAACACCTATCACTGGCAATTTGGTAGGTCATGCAGCTCGCATATTTGCGATCCAGTGGACCCATTCAAACTTCACGCAATGTTCACTACAGGCCGCTGCAGACCGCCCTGGGTCGTCTATTTCACAACCCCACCCTAGCTCTGACCGCATCTGCTCCTGTCCAACAAAAGTACACTTCCCTGCCGCCCACCATGCAGCACCTGGCGCTTGTGTGTACCAGCTTGAGACCGCCGGTATTTATCATTCACGCTGTGTCCATCTGCACGATGCAAGTCTTCACCGGTTCAAACGTGGTGATATAAAAAGATGCCATTATTTACCAGGGCCTCTTGCCTTGTCGTTGCGGGACCAACAATGCACAGATTTGCCGTTAAAAGCCAGGTGATTTCCCCTCCCCGGGACGTCTTCGCAGAAGTGCGGTGTGGCAAGCTCCACGCCTAACCCCTCTATAATGCATGAGCCGCGGAGCACTAATGGGGCACTGGATAGAGCTTCAATGTAACTAAAACCCCTAGCTTGCTCTCTTCTAGCTATGATTCCGCCGTCTCATTCTCATTGTCATACTGCTCGCTCGTTGTCACTATTGTGTTGCCCCGCACCTGACTTCTGTCTGTTCCCTTGCTAATTTTTGATAATCCCCCCCCTGTTATCCCCGTTTTTTTGTTGTCACTATTGGCTGCACTAATTCCTGTACTTCTTTTATATGCTGGAAGTTGGTTGTCACCACTAGCTCGGATCACTTAGTGTATGTTACCTCTTCTAGAACAGACACACTAACTAGCACCGTCTTTTTACGGTATTATTTGCAGAGCCGACTCCCCCCACTACTACCGCCGCTCCTCCAAAGTCCCATGTTGCCCGGACACTGTCCTTGAGTAGTCTGACTTCGGCCCTACCGTCTTTGCCATGGTCACCGGCGGCGTCTGATGCTTCAGCAAAGACCCCCACTCCATCGCCGAAACTAGTTCTTGCGCCTTCTCCTGCGCCTACACCGCCTGTCCCTGTTGTCAACACCCCCCCGGTCCGCCGACTTACCTCTCCGTTTTCTTGGCTTTCTCGCAGTAGTTCCCGTGAGCGCGACCCTTCCACCATGGCCTCTGCTGTTGCCAAAGATACTCGTTCCCGACGCAACACGGGTGGTTCTATTGCTACGCTCAACAGCAACTCCGAGATGATGCTGCAGCGTCTAGAGGAAGAGGATGACAGTGATGATGAGATCCACAACCCTCACCGGGCTAGCCTGAAAGACCGGTTCAAGGCTCTTCGCTTGAAAGAAGAGTCTGGTGCTCTCGACATTGAAGACTTCCATGGGCATGGAACTTTGACTTCTGATGACCCCGAACTGAACGACAAGAATATTCCATCTCCCCTTGTTACTAACCCCAACTTGAACCTGCCACCTGGTACTGTGTCTGGTATCTCTGCCGGTCCTTCGGCTTCCGAAACTACAGAGGTTGACTGGGATCTCTGGCAAAATGTTGTTTGTGACGGCCCAGCCGCTGTTGCTCGATCTAGTGCTGAGGAGCTCAATGCTGCTATCGCCAAGGGCATTCCACATGCTATCCGTGGTGTCATTTGGCAGGTTCTGGCTCAAAGTAAGAATGAAGATCTGGAGCTCAAGTACCGTGAGCTTGTTGCCCGTGGAACCGACAAGGAAATTAAGAACCCTATTGGCGATGCTGTTCTGTTTTCAGGTAGCAGCAGCCTTAGCACCACTGTTGCTGGTTCTACTAACAGCAGTCTACCCACTGTTGCCGAGAATGTCGACTCTTCTGCCTCTTCGGTGCACTCTAGCCGTAGCTGCACCCCCGGGATGAACAGAACCGCCTCTCCTGCACCGAGCAGCGGAATGGACGAAGCTTCTCTGAAGGCTTTGGCAGCTGCGGCAGAAGAGAAGGCCCGTAAACAAAAGGAGGATGCTATCAACTTGCAGAAGCTCGAGAAGGTCATTCGTCGTGATATGGGCGCGCGGACGAGTTACTCTAAGTATGCTGCTGCGCAAGGATTACAAGAGGGGTTGTTTGGTGTTTGCAAGGCGTATGCTCTATTCGATGAGGCCGTTAGTTACGCCCAGGGGATGAACTTTATTGTTATGCCTTTGCTTTTCAACGTAAGTCACATGTGTATTTTCCGGTGGTGTTATCATGTTACAAATCACTAACTCTTTGTTTTGTACAGATGCCCGAGGATGAAGCTTTCTGCTTATTGGTGCGTCTCATGAACCATTACCACCTTCGCGATCTTTTTATCCAGGATATGCCTGGTCTTCACATGCGTTTATACCAATTCGAGCGCCTACTTGAGGATCTTGAGCCTCGTCTGTATTGTCACCTCCACCGCCGTGGCATCTCTCCTCACCTATATGCCACCCAGTGGTTCCTTACTCTCTTTGCCTACCGTTTCCCTCTTCAGCTTGTTCTCCGCATCTATGATCTTATTCTGTCTGAGGGTCTGTCAGCCATTCTTAGGTTCGGTCTTGTTCTCATGCAGAAGAATGCCGACAATCTTTTGGGTATGCACGATATGCAACAACTGACTGTTTTCCTCCGTGATCGCCTGTTCGATGTTTATATTGATAAGGATCCTTCAGCTGGTGGCATCCTTGAAAACGGATTCTTTGGCTCATCGTCATCTAGCCTTGACAAGGAGGTTTACCGTGCCGATCAGTTGGTCCGTGATGCCTGCGACATCAAGATGACCCCCGAGATCCTCAAGAGTTATGCTGCTGAATGGGAAGAGAAGACCAAGGCTGAAAAGGAGCGTGAAGAGGAACTTGAGAATCTCCGGTCCGCCAACATTAGCTTGGCCCAGCGTCTACGCAAGATGGAGGAGCGCCTGGAGGTATCCGACCACGACCAAGCCATTATGGCCAACGAACTTGTCCACACCAAGGTCGAGAACGAAGAACTTAGAGATGAAAATGAGTCCTTGCGCGGTCAAGTCCGCGAGCTGCGCATTGTCATCGAGCAGCAGCCTGAAGAAATTGAAAAGACGTGGAACCTCGAGCGCGATGACCTTATGAAGAGAAACCTCAAAGTCCACGAAGAAAATCAGCGTCTGGAGGCCGACCTTGCGGCGTTGGAGGAGGAGTTGGTGCAGACTAAACTCAAATATGCTGAAATAAACTCCCAGCATGAGACGTTGAATCGCAGATGGACGGATTTGAAGAAGCAGTTTACGTAAAGGGCTAGAAAAGGTAGTAGTAAGTTCATTTTGGCAGGTATTTCTGGCAGAGGTTTGTCCCTTTTTTGGTGTTTTTTTCTTGTTTATCTTCATGTGAGGGGAGGGGGGTGTCTCTTTTTTTTCTTTCTTGGTGATTGTCATTGGGTTGTTTTTACGTTGGGCTTCTGAACTGTTTTGGTGTCTTTTTGTATATATCTCCACGCACTCATGATCATGCTGTTGAGTTTGTTTTTTAGTTCCGATTTGTTGGATAATTGATTGAAAAAAAAAAGCTATATTGTCATTTATTAACATTTGGTATTGGGACAACCAAGAGGTGGTGGCGTGATTCGCAGTGGAGATGTTGGTGGGGCTTGGTGTAAGTGGGGGCGTGTGATATTGGAGTGATGTTAACCGACTTTCATGTGAGCCCCTCTTTTCATAGATTTCCCAGCTGTAGGATCCACATCATGAAGAATAGCCCAAATTTGTAGCATGATCGCCATCAACGATAGTCATTTACGTATACAATTCACATGGAAGCTTATCACATACAATCATGGCGAAAGAAATGTTTGGAAACTCCGTATTGGTTGTTTGGGAGGGGAGGGGAGGGGTATTTAAAACAAAGTTTGCTTTTGATTTCTTTCATTCAATTTTTGAAGGTGTTGCTGATACCCAATCCCACTTTCCTGCCATCGGATATCCGGAAAAAGCCTGTTACGGACATTATCGAACGCCGAGGACAAGAGACGTTTGTCTTCTCCCAGTCACTCAGTTAACCTTCTTATAACTCAGACCCGTGTCCCCCCCTCCCCCCAAAATAAACTGTAAATCCGGTTAAAAAAGAAATATAAACTCCGTGTAAAAAATTCCCGGAAGCCGTTTCCCCAACCCCTGTATCCTGAAAACACAAAAGTTTTGAAAAAAGCGGCAAGCAGGAGGCACGGTAAATGGCTAAGAGAGAGAAGACAAAACGTGACACCAAGCTCGGGCAACAAGCGATTTTTGTTGTTATCGACGGAGTGAAACTGCTTATTTGTGCAGCTTGCGCTGGTAGAAAGCCAGCTCCTCACCTTCAAGGATGTAACCGTCGCAGCGACCGGACTGACCAGGGCGGGAAGCAATGACAGCAAAGAGACGACCGGCCTCGAACTGCTTCTCGAGAGCGTGGTCGACCTTGCCGCTGGTAGCGAAACGAGCAGCCTGCTTCTTCTCAACAGACTTGGATTTGGACTCAGTCTCCTCGGTCTTACCGGCCTGGGCACGCTGGCGTCTGCGGCCAAGGGGCTGGCCGTAGTGAGCTTCATACCACTGACGGAAAGGAGCGGAGTCGATCTGGACGACGGCGGACTTGGTTAGGGTGTTGGTGCGAACCAGCTCGTTATTGGAGGGGTGGTAAACGACACCGACGATGCGGGTCTTGCGGGTAGTGCCCTCGGAACCCCAGGCGAAATTACCGGTGTCCAGGCGAAGGGCACGGTACTTGTGGTTGCCACCGCGGGTGCGGACAACGTGGATGCGCTTCGGGCCAATACGGGTGTTGGCACCCTGACGGCCAGCCTCGAAAGCTCTCTTCTTCCCTATCGGCAAAGGTCAGAACGCATGGTTCTCAAAAAGTTGAGTCCGCATACGGGCTTTGAATATTATTATATCACGTACGGTAGTAGGCGCGCTTGGCACCGGTGGCGGCGCGCTTGTGGCGAGAGTCTCTGGAGATACCCATTTTGTCGGTTGCTGTAAATAGAACAAATGTCAGCAATGTCATGATTGAAAGACAAATGAGGGGCCACAGTTCAATCAATGGACCGAGAGGGACTCTCAATCCA
This sequence comes from Ambrosiella beaveri, assembly GCA_030294605.1. Lineage (NCBI taxonomy): Eukaryota > Fungi > Ascomycota > Sordariomycetes > Microascales > Ceratocystidaceae > Ambrosiella > Ambrosiella beaveri. Next base: position 113,984 of record JARQWA010000028.1, read on the forward strand.
TTGTTGTCGTGGCAGGCGGGGGACAAAAACTGCGACTTCGCTCGCGAACGGGATCGGACACCGGACAACTGGATTGAAGAGAAGTCGGACAGATGCAAATTTGATCAACCAGGTCGAATAGTCGGAAACCATGATTGTCATTCACATGTCCACAATTTCTTGCAAGTTGCGGCGGTCATGATTGACGTAGCTATCGAGGCCGAGTATAGGGGTCTGTACTGACCTGATGAATGTGCTGGTCACCAGAAGTCGGATCGATGATGCTCTGAGATAATTCGAGTATTTTGAGCAAAAGGTATGGCGAAGATTATTTTCCTGGGATTCGTAGCGAGGGCTCGTCGCCCCATATAAAAGCGGATAATCAATTTTGTGCGTTGTGGAGACGCCACAGAGATAAGATAAATCCAGTGGTGATAACGCCACATTTGAAGTATCTTTAACCCAAATTTGGTGAGCATGAACAAAGCAAAACGATATTCAATGTGATGGGTCTTAGTGAAAAAAAAAAAGGTCGGTAATGAGTGTAAATAGCCATCAAAATGACTAGAGTTTATTTCGCGAAAGACACAGTACATCATGATCGTAATAACGGAGTCATCTCTAGCAACTCGAGCCAGAGTCCACGTTCCCAGGAAAAGTGGGTCTCAGAAGACGAAGCCAGGAACGAACTGATGTAGCAATCAATCAGCAATTGATGTATCGATTTGATTTCACATGTCATCACCATTGTTGGGGTCAGGTCCAAGTCCTGACTTACAAAATCATAAAAAATCATAAAAATCACTGCTCTCCCAACCTAACGACAATCCCGTCGGATTTCAACTGACGGATTCCGTCAAATCCCCCCAGTATCGCTGACTAAGAACCTAACCTCCAACGATTTGGTAGGATTTTGCCACGGCAGCAAGTCAGAAATCCCAGGAGCTCCGATGTGAACTTGCATCCCATTGATCCCGCAGCTTGTCACGACCTTCTAATCAGCTCTCCCAGCAAGCACTGACATCATGGCCTCCATCACGATCAAACTCTCCAATAGGGCGAAGCCACTCAAGAAGCTTCCCAAGGACATCACCATCACCGAATCGACGACGGTTGAGGAGCTCAAGGGTCTCGTTGCGAAGCAGTGTGGTATTCGCGATCAGAATCGCATCGGCCTCTACTACCCGACTACCAAGAAGACTATCAAGAACCGCAAGGCTGTTGTTTCCCAGGAAGAAGATGTTTTCAATAATGCGGAGATTCTTGTCAAGGACCTTGGTATGTTTCCGATATCTCCAAAACATCCATGAGATCCATTCTTTTCTAACCGCATTGCTCCGTATAGGTCCCCAGATTGCCTGGAAGACGGTATTCCTGGTTGAGTACCTTGGGCCCATCCTTTTCCACGTCGCCTTCTACTACTTGCGCCCGTTCATCTACTCTGACGCCGCCAGCACCCCTCTCTCCAACACCCAGGTGCTCGCCTTTTGGATGATTGTCCTTCACTTCGTCAAGCGTGAGCTGGAAACCCTCTTCATCCACAAGTTCTCGGCCAGCACCATGCCCGCCTTCAACATCTTCAAGAACTCCTTCTTTTACTGGTTCTTCGCCGGTCTCCTGTCCGCCTCCTTCATCTACACCCCCACTGCTCTCGCGGCCACCGCCTCGGAGCCCCTGGTCGACTACGCCGGTCTCGCCGTCTACCTGTTTGGCGAGATTTCTAATGGTATCGTTCACCTGCATCTCTCTTCTCTGCGTTCCCCTGGCGGTACTGAGCGCAAGATTCCCACTGGCTACGGCTTCAACATCGTTACGTGCCCCAACTACATGTTTGAGGTAATATCGTGGCTGGGTGTCATCATTGTCAGCCGAAACTGGGCTGTTGCTCTCTTTATTATTATTGGTGCTGCTCAAATGTCGCAGTGGGCGCGTGGCAAGGAAATTGCCTACCGCAAGGAGTTTGGCGACAAGTACAAGAAGAAGCGTTACACCATGCTTCCTGGTCTTTTCTAAGCACAACGGGAGTTGTCCTACTATAAAAGCGTAGGGTTCGGGAGTTTGACTAGTACTGAAGGTACAGTGATCTCGAAAAAGAAGTTATTGAATTTGAATATAAAACGTATCATAATACCATGTCATAAAACACATAATTCCTTCCCAAAAGTTGGTATAACCAATCTACAACTAAACAGAAAGATATAAACCAAAAAAAAAAAAAGAAATCCATAAAGTAAATTCAGCATCAATCCGTGAGTAATAAATAGATATCATAAGAAATCCATCCCAAACAAATCAAAAAACATCCCAACAGAAAAAATGATATCCCAAAAGATGAACCCGAAAAGAAAGGCAAACAAATCTCACCAATAGTAACATCAACATCATTTTCTTTTTTTTTTCCTGTTTGTTCTTTTTTTGATTCCATATTCCAGCCTCAAACTCTTCTCAAGATCTCCCACTACTCACCGCTCTCATTGCCACCAAAGCACTCCTCCCCTCGCCTCCCGCCGCCGCAAAAGACCCCACACCACATCCGCCCACCTCAGTCAAACTAATGTCCCCCCTCAAACCCTCCACGGCCAGCCCCCTCGTCTTCAAAAACCTCAACCTCCCACTAGCCACTGATGAGACCGTTGAAACCGGCGACGCCGGAATCCTCGGCCTCACTGACCCTGTCCCCATCAATGATGACCCCGCCTCTGGCACCGGCACTGATGCCGTGAAAATCGATAATGGTCGTGGGCGCAGTGGGTGGAGGGACGGCCCTGTTCGCATTGCTAGGGGAATAGACGAGATGGGGAGGGACCCGGTGATAAGGGGATCGGGGACGTAGGACATGCGCGGGGTGGCGATGGGAGAGTAGCCGTCGCAGTCGGGGCAGAAATCGGAGGGGCAGGAGTGGTCATCGGCGGCAGCGGTGGGTGTGAGAGGAGCAGAATCGCTGAGAATCTCGTCGATGGAAGCGGGGCTTCCGTGCTCATTGTCGTCATCGACACCATCACCATCATTATTATTGTCATCGTCGAGGTCATCGAGGTCAGAGTCGTCGCTGATTTCGCCCTTGACGGCCCTGATGGTGCGATCTATGATCAGCATTTCCCGTTCGAGATATTCGGCCCAGTTTCTGAGGGCGCCCATTTCCTTGCGGCGCTTCTCCGTGTCGCCGACAAGGATGGCGAGCTTCTTGGTGGTGTCAGAGAGGGCTTGAGTATCTTTAGATATTTGGCGGGTTTGTGAGGATATGGAGGCGGCGGCGTGGTGGAGGGTGCGGGCGCGGTGGGTGAGGGTGGGGTCGACGATGTTGCTGATGGAGGCGACGACGGCGGCGCGGGCGGATGATATTTCGGAGGGAGTGGGGGATATGGTTGTGGTTGGAGCAGTGGAGGGGGCAGTTGTGGTGGGGGAGGGAGGCATGGAGGCCGAAGTGGGGACGGAGATGGTGGACATGGTTGGCGGGGCAAATCTGCTTTAGAAAGGTTTAAAGATGCTGATGCTCTGTGAGGCAATCTTTGAAAAAGAAGGTGGAGATGAAATGTTGGTGATTACATCAGGTCGTGATGTAGTGTTGTATGTTGCGACTTGGATAGTGGTACAGATGACAAGTGACAATCAAGTGCAAACTTAAAGTCCACAGTGTATTCCTGTGTATGACACACACAGAACAAGACTAGATGTTTGTATGTGAATATCTGACAATATTGTAGATGAATCCTGAGATATTTGTCGTTCGGTGTTTGCCGAGCTCAAGTGGCTAAGCGGGTATATAAGATGAATGTACTGGGATATATAGATGTCGTTGGTTTTCGTATGTCACTGTACCCAGTGTCAGTGTCACAGTAGCAGCATGTGTTATGTGTGATATCCGCCTTGGTCCACACAAGCGCTGCGGTCGTCAAAAGCTGTCAAAGCTAATCGCTAATTGATCAATGTTTTATTCTGTCTTTTTGGTTATGTAAGAAATAAACGAAATGAAACATAAAGAAACTGATAAGATGGTAACGAGAAGAAAAAAATGCAAAAAATACAGTTCAAAATCTAGATTTTCTAGATTTTCTGCCTCCATCATTTTTTCTTTTATGCTTCTTTCCCATTATAAATTACATTCTTTCCCACCACCCCGGCCCCATCGGTTCAGCGGCATCCAAAAGAACGGCAGGTGCGCAAAAGAGGGACACAGGTATAGAATCCTACTTGTCTTAATTCTTAGTTTTTATTATTTTCTCGTTCTTTGTCTTGCTGAATTTGGTTTGGTTTATTTTTTTTGTTTTGTTTCTTTTGGGTCTGTCTAGACCAGCAACATTTCAATGCTGGTTTCAATGAAACGTTGATGTCTAGCAGTTGATGTAGACGCACTAAAGACGCGGAAGTTTTCTATTCCAATATATCCAAAACAAAATGTTATCCTCTTTTTTTTTTCTTTGATATATTCTGATTACTTCTTATCAAGCTAAATGTCTACAAGTCTGCAATGTGTTGTGATTCTTGGCGCCAAAGTCTCTGCCCAATCGAACACAACCTCCCTCTACCCACCACATTAGGCCGCAACCCGTCACCAACCCATTCATCACCAATCCCACTAACCAACCAGAAATCTACATAAATATATATATATCTATCTCACACTGCTACTGTACCGCAACAACCCAAACCCACCGTCTGCATAACCCACATCAGCGAACCACCATCATCGTGCATCACCATCGTCACATTCGTCGATAGAAACCATCCTCCGTCATCCATCTGCAATCCATCATGACAAACCTCAATCACAGGGTGACCAACTATCGTCACGTAAATTAGTCGGCGTCTTTTCTATCTAGTAGTGAGGCTGATGGAAAAGCAGTGGGTGAATAAGTAGGTTTGAAGTGAGGAGTTCGTCAGTGGCACTAGTTTAGTTCTCGAAAATCCCACGGCTGTTGACAATAGTGACAATAGCTGTCAGAACAATAGTTGGGTTTCATTTTGTTAGGGTTTACCAAGTTTTTGTCCATACATGAAGCGTAGAAAGCCGTTTCTATCTACACCAGACTTCACAATCCCCATTTCATTCTCCTGCACCATGACGCCAACCCACACCAACCTCACCCGTGCCCTCGCCATCCTCATACCACAACTCACTGCACTCACATGCCATCGCCAGTCCCTCTCCACGCACACGCACATACACACTGTTTATATCTCTCTTTGATCTAGCCTTGTCGTTTCTCGCCTTGTTTTAATAAATATAAATTTTTACTTTTGTCTGTTCCTCTCGGTCACTAACTTGCAGCAAGAAACAAGGATGTCAACCGCCCTAGGAAAGATACATATTAACATATATAGATATGTAAATAAATAGTCCCCAGCCAACATTTTAATCCGAGGCCATCCCAGGCGCCAGCCGTCCGTTTTATGTACAATGTTCTTCCCTGTCTACCCCAAAACCACAGTCAGCTCAACCAAAACATCATCTCCATCATTTATTCAGTCATTCAATTCTCAAACTCAGAAAAAGAAATAAAAAGCAAAAAAAAAAAACTATCATTCACCTCCCTCATGTGTTTCAATCAACCTCCAAACCCATCTTCTCCATAATAAATCAATAGATACATGATCTTCCATCCCTCTAAATCTATATTATACATATATATAAACCCTCTTCTCCTCCCACCTCCAAACCCTTACCCCCGTTACCTGCATACGCATCCTGCCTTTCCACATAAACCTCCCTCTTTTAAGCCACCGCCATTTTCCATTCTCACCCGTCATCAGTCAATTTACTTCACACCACCACCACTTAACCCGTTTGTATCGTATCGATTGCGGACAAGACTTTGTTAATCAGTAGACATAGCCCTCTTTTTAGACGAAACCGAGTGGCGGCGCCCAAAAGGCTTGGTTGATCGTATTCCTTTTTTTATTTATATAAGCATAGGCAAAAACCCTAATTAGATTGAAAAAGAAATCTGTAGGGTTACTTCTAAATTAGGTCACGGAATATGTGAACAGCAATAAGCATAATGTAGAGTTTTCCAACTTCCAAGTCTATAACATCATGGTATCTAGCATTATTATGTACAAACATTGATAATCCTTCATGTTCATATCCCATCTAAAATGCCTTATTGACCGGCCCCATCCCGCGTCCTTGTGAATTCATATCTCCCATCGATCCTATCGACACATTACTACCCCCCACCGAACTCTGCGCTAAATGGTTCAACGAACCTTGCTTTCCGGGGAAGCCCCCCTTCTGACTCAACAACGCATCTGCTCTCTCAAAGAACCCTCCTGAGAACGCCGCCGAGAACGACGCACTTTGCGGTGTTCCCGGCCCGTTGTTCCCGTTCATGTATGGTGGAAGCGGGAGAGGCGAAGCAGCGGAGCCCATAGAGATGGTGCTACCGTTGCTTGGGTTATGCATGTGGGCACCGGACATACCAGGAGGACTGACTATGGTTGGCCCGCCGGATATGGAGGAGATGCTACCGTTGCGCATGTAACCCCATGGTGAGCGATTGATTCGTTCGACGGCTTCTTTGACAGAACGGTGAATGGGTTTCAAGCGGGGGACGTGTTCCATGATGGGTGGCAATTTTGAACTCTCGGAGCGGAGGAAAGCACCAAAATCACTCCAGGCTTCGAAAAAGTTGTTGCAAAGACCCCAGAAGGCCGGCTGCGTGCGCACAGTAGGGTCCTTTAGCTTGACGGAAGACATGCGCTGTTTGAGCAGATCTATTTGCCTCATGACAGTACTGGAACGATCAATACCCATTTTCCAGCAGCGAAGCATGTCTGGTGGTGCCCGGTTCTGAGTAGCTGAGCGTAGACCCAAGTTGAAATGTTGGCTGAGACCAGGCAATAGATTTGACACAAGTGTGGTACAATTAACCAGAGCGGAGAATATCATTTCAAATTGCTTGTCTTCCTCGGAGTAGTCGATGGCAGTGCGGCTTCCAGAGGCTGTGCTAGCAAATGATTCACCGGACCGCGGGGTCGCAGTAGACATGCCCATAGCGTTGTTTCGGGTGTTGTTCCCGCTGCCATTTCCGTATGGCATATCCGTAGTGACTCTCAGGGCAGTAAGCTGATGTTGAGGTCCTGGGGGTCTCCGAGGCCAGGCACCTGGACGTTCGGCTGTTGGTGTCATCAAGTTGGCATCGCCGTCCACTCGAGGTGATGCCCGGGAGGGCTGGATCGGCCGGATGGTCTCATCGATAGAGGGGTGGAAGTTCGACACTGAAGTAGCAACAGTACTAGCAGATGCCACAGTGCTAAACGAGGCCCCTGTATTGAATGAAGAGTTGAGAGTGTTGACAGTGTTGGTGGTCTGCATTATGCCGTATTTTTTATTGTTTTCCGAGTGCGGCGTCACCGTGTTGAGTGTCACGCGCAGCTCCATGATACTGTTGTATAGCATTACCAGTAGTGTGCGGATGTATCGAGGATCACCATTGTCTACAAAGCTGTCCACGTTCTCCATAAGAAGTGCACAAACGTGGATATAGGCCCCGATCAACGCCTGGCATGCTCTGTATACATTCTCATTCTCTCCTGCTGCATACTGGCTGTTTTCGTTGTGATTTGCTGGATCATGTTTTTGGATTTCCTGTTCAAGCTCCTCAACATGCGAGTTCGTGTTGTACAGCACAATCTCCAAGCTAGACCGCTTAGCAGTCCCGTCATTTGTCAAACCCATCAGCATCTGGATCGTAGGATGTACTTGGAAGATAGAGTACAAGATGCCCTTGGCAGCTTCAACCACGGGGTCAAAATACTTGGATTCGCGCCGACGTTCAGGTAGAATAGATAATCGACGGACGTAAATCGGCCGGTTCATATGAAGGTCTCCGGGACTTGGAGGGGTTGAGCCCTTGTTTCCTGGACCACCAGGCTGCATGGCTGAGCCGTGACTCAGTCCACGGTAGTGACTGAAGCGATTGTTGGCCCCTCCTTGGTTTTCATCAAGCGGGGTCAACTCCGTCTTTTTGGGGAGGATAGCCATTCTTCTATTCCGACTTTCTGGTCTCTCTGGAATCCCACGTTGGTGGGCTGTTTCAGAGTTCGATCGTATCCGCTCGCTTGGGTTGCCAATAGTCAAAGGCATGATACCAGGATTGCAGCGAATGGCTGTATTTTGTTGCGAGAGCATTCTTTGATGCTGCGTCCTTGAGCTGAGCAGAGGCATACCTCCAGCCGTACTTCCATTCCGGCTGCCTGGCGATCGCATGTCGGAAACTTCACTGCCGTTGACCTTGATCGGAAAGCGACCACTAGCCGCTCTACGAATGTGATTCCTCGGCGTTTCGTTTCCTTCTGACATGTCATCTCCGGTTCCTGCCACCTCAATTTCAACACGACCGCTAAGAGCTCGTTGGCGAAGGTACTTCTTGATGTTGGTTGTAAGTGCAACTTCATGGTCGGTCTCACGCATCCCCTCACCCGGTGGCACAGGTGCCAGCAATTGTTTCATGACATTGGGAGGAGGAAATGTCAAGTCATTACCCTCAAGCTTGAGAACCTGCAAGGAGGCCATGTCGGCGAGACATAAAGGCAGCTCTTGGATTCGGTTTTTTTGCACCGCAAGAACTTTGAGTGACGACAACTTGACAATCTCCTGGGGAATAGATCGAAGTTTGTTGCGGCCAAGATCGAGAATCTCCAGAGACTTGATGTTGCAGATCTAATAAGGGATCATGATGTCAGCGCATGTAAAGAATGATCTGCAGCGATGGTGGGGGAATAAGCTTACAGTGAGTGGAAACTCTTTGATTTGATTGTTGCGGATATTCAGATAGCGCAAAGATGAACACTCAATGAAGCGGGCAGGGAAAGTGGTAAGATAGTTGTTCGAAATGGCCAGCCTGAACCACCCAACACATACACACATTAGTACTATATCCGACTAGGGAAGGTTTGTCTACCTGTCATACCTTTCGAGATCATAATTGATTATGTCAACCACTTCTTCTGGCAGCTCGCGGATGCCATTGCGACTCAGGTCAATGGTTACTCCAGCTTTTATTTCTGTCACCCCAGCGGCTTGCGTAGCGTTGTCTCGAAGAGCATTTTCTAGCGCCACTCTTGCCAATTGTAAAACTTCATCATGTGACGGTGTCGACGGGAGAGACCGACCTTGTGACAGGTCTTTCGGATACATGGCTTGCCCTGCACCTGCAGGCTGGAGAGGCGCCTGTTTGCCGGACCGAAGGTTTGCGGGGATCGGCGGCACCTGAGGGATAGTAGTGGGAGGCATTCGGCGAAGTGCTTGAGCCGGATTCTCGGGAAGACCACGCAACTGACCATTTCCCTGGCTATAGTTTTGGCTACTTTGGCCTTGGTTCGATCCTTGACGTTCCATGGCGATTAATTTATACTATCGCGGCCGAATTGTTTGTGGTTCGGTACGAGCCAGGAGTTGTCGAGGTGAGGGGCTGAGACTGCCGCCTCGATGGTTACGATCTTGAGAACTCAGAGTGGCAGTGTTTCGTAGATAATGTATAGATTGCAAGTGATTTTTTTTATCACAGGTTAAATGCTTGCAATGTGGCGAGATGTCTAGAACAGAGACGCTGGGTTCCGGGGGAACGAGAAGGTATCAGACTGCGGGGTCGGTCGGTCTAAGATCGAGATACAACTTTTATGTGGGTGAACGTGATTCAAGACTCCGAAGCAAACAACAAATTGCTGTGGTTGTCGAATGGTTCGGGTATGGTCAAATGACAAGCTGGTGCAAAGCGTAATAAGGGGTCGTTGGAGTCGTGGTTCACGTGAGGATCGTGACAGATTCGTTGATCATTTATTATGCTGTTCGAGAGGTATAGAATGGTTGAGATATGTAGATACGATAGAGACAATGTAGAGTGGGTTTCTTCTAGCCACCAGAACTCCGACTCAATCAATACTGGTGATTTTATTTTTGCTGTATGTGACTCGGAATGGAACGAATATATGGGACAAGATCAAACAAATCGCTGTCACAATGTGCATAGTATTCGGATATTGTACAAAAGAGAATCAAGAAAATGGAGATTCTTGTCTGCGGGTTTCACAACAAGTCTCCTGCAAAAAATCAATTGATATCGTGACAACGACAATCTTCAAGACTGAAGCCTGACAAACAAAAGAAAAAAAAAAGAAGAGGAAAGAAAGGAATATGCAAAGTACGGCAATCAAGTGCGTGCGAGTAAGTCTAAGATGCCGCTTGGGTCTCTCGATCGGAGCAGTGAAGATGCAAGAAAAGCAAAGACGATCTCAAGCGAGCCACGGACTTTCTTGATGGAAGCTTTGCTCCTAGAACGAAATTCTGGGCATCTAAGCAAGCCCCCCTTGAAAATGCCAGACACAAGATTCCAGAATGAAGTCACTATTTTGAGACTTGGCACCAAGTGCGCTGTACCAAAGCTCACTATAGCGATATCACTCACTGTAAAGCATAAAAGGACAATAGATGGCGTCGCACATGCTTCCAGAAAGAGGACATCGCCAAATTTTCTTATTTTCTTTGTGTTTCAATCCTGAAGCCTCGTTGTAGGGAGAAGCCCCTGTATCAAGACCTTCTTTCACGTCTGTCCGTCACGGCTAGAATGGCCTTTGTCATCATCTGCCCCTCTATGCTCGCATGGCTAGGCCAGGGTTTGTGACAGGGCTATGGTAGGACATACGGTAGACATGGGGTTTGGGATTTGGGAGTGTGTGTGAGCCGGAGTTGCTGGTTAGTGATTTGCAAGTGGGTTGTATGTGCAAAAAGTTTAAGAAAATTACTCTCCTATATCAAGCAGCCGCTTCAAATTTAACGATATCATTCATTCATCAAGGATGACATAGAGGGTCACCCACCAGGATTGCCTGCCACGTTGATTCATATTCCATATAGCATTGCGAGATCTTAGGGTCGAAGCTCACGAGTTATCAATCCGGGATCCATTAACACCATTAAAACTGAAGATAAATTAGGAAATCACACAAGGCGTTGACAATTTTTCAATGTCAGGACGCAGTTGCTGATTTAATGATTCCAACTTGAATTTTAATCACTATCTCTACAACCACCAGATTATCGTAGCTTCCACCCATCATCTTCACACTTTCATCCCAAAAGATTTACTTGCGTGGATATTCATCATTAACTGCGCCCCGTACCTTGGCTATTATCTAGACTATTAAATAATCAACAAATTACAGTCTACTTTCTTGATTCCTATTTATAAACTAATATTACCACGGATTTTTCAAACTTCAAGCATTGACATTTACTGCATTCATCATGCCTATTGTCTCTGACGTCGACTCGGCGGTTGTTCGAGATCGAGACCGTAAGGATATTATCATTAAGAATATGCCATTACTCTTACACCGTAGCTGGAGTGTATTATGACTTCTCTCTAGACCTAAATCTTTGCTCACCAACACAATGATCTAGTGCTTGGGCTGGACCTTTAATGACCCGTATGTCCGGTCATATGACTTCATCCAACGCGACTCCGGTCTCTATACACCAATCCCAAGCTACACTATCCCGTATCTCTGAAGAGATGACGACTTTCGATGATATTCAGCAGACTGGCCATTCCGACATCAAGTCCAGTAAGACAAACTGCCCCCTCAAAGTCCTCAAACCCCCGGAGAGCAAGCGTCTGGTGTCCAAGCAAGATTAGAGAATCGCGCTCTTGTGCTCCTTGATGTATCTACTTGCGTTCCTCGACCGCACCAAAATTGGAAACGCCAAATTCATGAATGTTGGTGCTGGACGAGACATGACTCAATTACACCTAAGTAGTAAGTATCTCACCATGGCCATGGCCCTTCTCTATGTTTCATATACCATCTTTGATATTCCATTCAACTACCTGTTCAAAGTGTTCGGTCCGAGGAATTGGCTATGCGCTCTGCTAGTTATCTGGGGGTGAAGCTCGATGCTCAACGGATTAGTGGTCAACCGTGGGGACATGTGGGCTTGTCGCTTTTTCATGGTCGTGTTTGAAGCAGGTTTAGCACCTGGTTCAGTGTATTATATATCTTTTTGGTACTATCTACAAGAACGTTCGCTGCGTTTAGCGCTCATCTTTGGCACTGTAACACTTGCTGGTGCTTTCGGAGGCTTTATAGCTACGGGGATCCAGACTTGGTACCACAACGACAATACTACTTCTCCTTGGCAATGGTGTAAGTTGAAATCTGATAGTTGTGATGTTTCAAGATGCAGATATACTGACTAATAAATCAGTATTTTGGATTAAAGGTCTGGTGATGGTGATGTGTGGCATAGTCATCTACTTCTTGCTGCCAATTTACCCTGATGAACAAGGCCGTCACCCATTTTTCACCATAGAAGAGCAATTGTTGGCTGTCCGCCGTCTGGCTGTCCACAGATCTAAATCCGGTGCTAGTAACATTAAATGGAAAGACATCAAGAACACTCTATGTAATGCAAGATTTTACATTCATTATATCACCTATTTTGCCAAGGCTGTCCTAGTCTCAAGCTTGTCTGTTTTCGCTCCGACCATTGTTAGACAACTAGGATTCAAGTTCTGAAAAGCTCAACTGATAACAGTGCCCCTTGTAAATAGCTTTTATAGAATATTAATACTGTAGATATAGTTATCCATATATACTATATAGAGTATTATAATTAATTAACTATATAACAAGGTAGATAGTATTATAGTATCCTATAACTTCCAAGTCGTATTAGGGAGTAGTATAAAAAGAATTAGGTATATGATTTCGATGGAGGTCTTGACTATAGTTTATAGAAGAGGTAGGTTATAGTAGTAGGTTATATCTATAGACATAAACTAAGAATAACCATGCTATAGTTAAGACCAGAATAAATTAAAGAGAAATAGAAAAGTTATATGGTTAATGGAATTAGTCTTATAATAATATATTTATCCCTTAGAGTATGTCTTAGTATATATTATATAACATTATTCTACTAAGTTCTATTATGTAAAGGTTCTAATAGATATTGAAAATCTTATTATAGTTAATATTAGGTTATACTCTACTTGTAAAGGTTAGTACTATAATAGAAAATTAGAGGGGTTATTAAGACTATATTTATAAGGCATCTTATTGAAATATAGCCTATCAGTAATTATTCTAGTAGAGACTCTTAAATATAGTAGTCTAGGGAGAATTATAATATTAGGTAGAGAATGTCTATAACTATAAAGCCTATAGGTAAGTATACACTTGATAAAGTTATAACTGTAATAGAGAGTATTACTAAATCCTATACTTATAGCAAAGTGAAACAATATAATATGTTTCCTTAATGATTATAAATAACTAGGAGAGTCTGAGAAGAGGATAAGGAAGATTGAAATTATTACTATTATTATATTGTAGAGGCAGTCTTAGACTAATAGCCATATTAACCTAAACATTAGAAGATATCTCCTAAAAGGTATTATCTAAATCATTATAACTATATGATAATAGGGCTATGATTAGTCTAGAGTCTAGGAATTTCTTAATTAAATTAATATCTAGAAGCTCCTCAACTAGCATAATATATAAGGGGTTGTTATAAGATTTAATAGGAGTAGAAGGTAATACTTTAGGGCTTCAGAGTTCATTATCTATATTGCCAACTAGATAGATATTAGGAGTATCCAAATGAGGAGGTATAGAAGTAGTAGTTATAATAGTTATCAGATATAATCGATTTAATAAATGGATAGATAATAATAAGTTATTTATATAGGTAGTAATATAGAAATAGAATAGAAGGAAAATACTAAAAAAAAGTCATGATATGTAAGAGAAAAGAGGGGGATATATGATAAGAGATAAGGATAATAATATGACTATATAGTGAGGAAGCATCATAGGGAAAGTACCTATTTTGTACACAGGGGCATGTAAACATTCAATCAGAAGGATTATAGTATAGAATTTTATGGTCCAATTAGCAAAACTCTATAACATCCAGTATGTAGGCCTTATCTTTGCAGTGGCTGGGAGTTTTGGAACATTTCCTTTGCAGTTGGGGTGGTTATCATCTGGCCTTCATTTTACTCCTGTTCAAGGTCTTGTTCTCGGACTCGGTAGCCATCGGAGCACCAACTCAGATCTTAGGAGCAGCACTGTACCAGGAACTCAATTGGACTTCACACTTGGCAAACCAGATCATGTTATTTGTTGGTTTGGCGTATACTTTGAGTCTACATATTATGTATTCGAAACAGAACCGTAGGATTTCTCAAGGCGAGGCCAATGGATATTACTGGCAGTTATGAGTTCCGCCATAGCATGAAGGTTGCAATGTAGGGACTGTTATCTAAGAGAGATTGATCATTCAACTTTATCATTGGGGTGTGTCCACAGCTAGGTGGACATCAACAGTAATGACCTGGGAGAAGAGCGTTATTCACTTGAGAACTTGCAGATAGTCCTTACTTTCAGTTTCAATCATAATAATCACCGTACATCAGGTTTTCGGCCTGTGTGCTCACCCATTCTTGACTTGCCAATCCCCGTCTCATGCGCTTCCGTAAATCGACGGCATCTTTATGCCAATCACATGCAAAGTCGCAGTCTGGCTCTTCATCCTCACCAAAGTACTTGCAAATTTGTGCATGACGGCATTGTTCAGTGTCCTCGCAAAACAGTGACAACGCCTGGAGACTACGTAGTCTAGCGTCTCCTTTGGACGAGGTAACACCTTCGCCTTCGTTCCTGACCATGCGGTGAACACGCTCAAAGTCCTCGCGACTATAGTAGAGGAAACAGTAACTTGCCTTGCCATCGCGTCCAGCCCGTCCGACTTCTTGATAGTATCCCTCAAATGACTTGGGTAGCCGCCAGTGAACCACAAACCGCACGTTTTCTTTGTCGATTCCCATTCCGAACGCTGTCGTGGCTACGATGATGTCATAACCCTCCTCGTTGTTGATCCACCGGGCCAGGGTATCCTCTTTTGTTTCATTTGGCAGCCGGGCATGAAACGGCAGGGCGCCGAAGCCCTCATCGCGCAGCGCGGAGGCGAGAGACTCGCACTCATTGCGAGACATTGTGTAGATGATGCCACTGACGTTCTCAGGGCGGGTCCCCGTGGCTTTGAGCTCGGCGAGACGCTCTGGGGTCCGTCTGCGAGCATGGACGGAGCGGAGCCACCGGGTGAAATCGCCGAGGCGGGAGCGTTGCGGATCGTGGTCGGCATCGTCGCGGGTGAAACGGACTTCGATGTGCAAGTTGGGCCGATATGCGGATAGCGCGAAGCGCTGGAGGCGCTCGGGGGTATCGGTGAGGCGGAGGGTGCGGAGGATGTCGAGGGAGATTCGGGGGTTGGCGGTGGCGGTGAGACATATTATGGGGACAGTGGGGAATTCCTCGCGGAAGAAGGAGAGGCGGGTGAAGTCTTTGCGGAAGTCGTGACCCCATTCGGAGATGCAGTGGGCTTCGTCGATGGCAATGCGGGAGAGGTGGGAATTGATGTAGAGAGTGGTGAGGATGGAGCGGAAGCGGGGGGCGGTGCAGAGTTCGGGGGTTACGTAGAGGAGTTTGATGGTGGGGGTGCCTGAGGAGAGATCGCGGTGGATGTGGTTACGTTCGGCCGATGGGGTGTTAGAGTTGAGGGAGTGTGCGGGGATTCCAGAGGCTTGGAGAGCTTCTACTTGGTTCATCTAGGGTTGTTAGTCATCGTCAGGTACCAAAGTGAAAAGAGTGGGGATCGGTCGGCGGTGGGTGGGGGAAGAGGGGGGATGCATGAAGGATGACACATATGGGCAGTTACGGAGTGGGATTTACCATAAGACTCAGGAGAGGCGACACAACGATGGTGACTGTCGATGGCAAATTGAATAGTTAGCTACGGTGAAGGCGAACAATGACGGTTTGCGTGAAGGACGTACGGCCCGGGTCAACAACGGCGGGGAGCTGGAAGCAGAGACTCTTGCCGAATGAGGTGGCAGCTTGAACATAAACGTCATCTTTGGCGAGTGTCGCTTCGATGATTTCGCGTTGTGGTTGTCTACAGTCACGATATCAGTTGACTGAGCACTTTACATGGTGTAACAGTTGAGCGGACCTGAAGCCGGGCTTTTTGAAGACGTCGCGTAGTGCAGTGTCGATGCTGAGAGATTTTTTTGGCTTGGATTGTGCCTTGAGGGGCATCATATCGTGGGAGGAGTGTGTGGGTGGACTTTTGTCGAATCACGATTCGAGATGGATTCTGTACATCTCTGAGTCGCGTGGTGGATTGTATTCTACCAGTTTATGGGCGGAATCTAATGGCAAAATCTCAAAACAAGGGAACTTTTTTTTAGCAATTGTAAAGTTGGTATTCACGTGAAGTTTATTGATTAAAATTTCCAGTTTTGACTTGTGGACCCTACATGGAACTAATGTCAATATAAGTATCACGTACACTTCGTGATAATCAGTTTGGTGTTGATTATGGAGTAGCAATGGATGTTGCGGCCTGTTTATTTTTAGGGTTAAGGGTTTCTACCAAAAAGGGTTAAAGTGTTTGTCGGTTTTAGTTTGCCACATTGATCTAATGAATCTATTACATTTGCCACCCCGTCCATGACTCTCGCTATGTATACATGATTGTCTGTGGAATCATGTTTATTGTTATTTACTGCAATTTATGACGTCAGCATGCAGTTTGTCATGGTTTATTTTGTCAAACAGAGCCCAGCCCTTTGAAGCTCCATGATATATATTGCCAATCAGCTTTGTGCCACCTTGTTGTATGCAGTGACCTGTAAGATGACTGCATGTTGGTACATCCGTCCCTGGTTAGGATCATGCAACCTTGAAGTTGGCCCGCCCAACCCATTAACTAAAACAGGAGAAAGAATCACGCAGAATCTAGCAGAGATGTTATGGTCTGAGTGACGGATCCCGGGCGGATTATGTAAGCTTCTTGGGGTACCTCGATCTTTCTCGATTCGTGGGGTTGATAGTGTTGATAGTCCAGACGGACCACAAAGTCCATCACTTGAACGGAATGACGGAACGGTTGCGAATCGACTAATTATCGATAGGGCAATAATGAACTGGCTCTTAGATAGTGGCGGATTATTCTAGTGCAACCTAAGAGTTTCTTCTGTTCCTGAATTACCGGCATATCCAGAAGAGGCTCCGTTGCGAGTACCGCTGCAACTCATCACTCCAATCGTACAAAGATCGTGAACACCGATTGACTCCGCCTTAGAGTGCATTAACAGACAACAACTGGAACCATACAGCCCATAGAAAAACATTGGTATAGAATTATACAGAAGTGTATACGAATGTCACGATCACTTGAGCTAAGTTTGACTTGTAAGTGCGGCGAGGTAAATAAAAAAAATAGATATTTCATGGATACTCCAGGTACTGGGTACTTTGTGTGTAGGAGCGTTAACGTCCAAGCTCAAAGTAGCTGTGACCCTTGATAGCCTTGGCCAATGATAGATGCCCAAGATACTCAATATGGAATGCAAGCGCACTAGATGGAAACCCTTTCGCTGTGTTAAACACAGAAAGCACTTGTCAGCGGGACTGTTGGCACAGGGCTAACGATCAAACCAGTAATTGTTCTTGGAGTTGGGTTTGGGTTGGTGGCTGCAACTGGGGTAGCTACGAAGGTTGATATGGCCGTTTTCAGTTATCAATGGGTGGCAATCACTCGATTAGCATGACCCAAATTCGTCATTCTGAACTCATACAAAAGCCAGCCAGCCGCTAAGCCCAGAGAAGCTGCTGTTAATTGTGCACTCTGGACCCGTTTCCACACTAAATAAAACGATTGAATCAACTCCATCATAATAGACTATAATCCTCAGTATCCAAGAAAATCCCCCACAAGTCACTAAATAAATAGGTCACTTGGCAACACTCCGTAGTCATGATACCATCGTCAATATCGATATAGATGAGACGGCGGCCTGCTGGGCGGAGTTGAAACTGGGTTGCAGCTAAATTGCAGGGGGGTCACTATTGTTGGTTTGGCAGGCGCAGTGGGGAAGCTTGGAACAACATCGAATTAGATCGAACTTTTCTGCGCGGGGCAATGTGTAATTCGGGCAGCTTCTGTCCCAACTCCTGGTACCCCTTGCTTCCCTGCGTGTAGCTCGCCTACCTCGCCATCCGCAATTAAGTAGAGCTTCCCGTTTCCATGGCCCGGCTTCGAAGGTCTGCGAATCACTACGAAACTACCAGAAGCTCTGCGGCACAGCTTTTCAAAGGAAGGAAGTTTCCGGTCAGTTCTGTATTGGCAGTGTCGTTAGCATTCTTCTGGTGCCTCTTTTCCTCTATAGAATTCCGTAACCTTCTGTAATAGAGTCTCAAACCACTACAAATTCCCCTCCGTGCTCACCATTTTCCACTCCCGATTCTCTTTCTGTTCACCAGATTATAACGCATCAACAAACAATCCTACAACTTGGCACACATTACGCATACAAAAAATTTATCTTGATACAAAAGGGACCACTGTCCGGTTTTATCAACTCTCTACGATTGTTCTTTTTTTCTCTTGATTTTGATACCCATATTTTTTTTTACTGAACACTCACCACATCCACACTCGCAATGGCTCCCGCTGTTGGTATTGATTTGGGCACTACGTACTCTTGCGTTGCCATTTACCGTGATGATCGCTGCGATGTCATCGCTAACGAGCAGGGTAACCGCACTACCCCCTCTTTCGGTAAGTCATGATCTCTCAACTTGGGATGCCATTGGTGTTGATCTTCGGCATTGAGTCGTGATCCACATCCCGTATCCAAGTTAACCTTTGTCTTTGGACTATGACTAACTTGTCTACCCTCTTAGTCGCCTTCACCGACACTGAGCGTCTCATTGGTGATGCCGCCAAGAATCAGGTCGCCATGAACCCCAAGAACACCGTCTTCGATGCCAAGCGTTTGATCGGTCGCAAGTTCACCGACCCCGAGGTTCAGGCTGATATGAAGCACTTCCCCTTCTCAATCATTGACGTAAGTTTATGCCCTTACCAATCT
Source organism: Ambrosiella beaveri (assembly GCA_030294605.1). Classification (NCBI taxonomy): domain Eukaryota; kingdom Fungi; phylum Ascomycota; class Sordariomycetes; order Microascales; family Ceratocystidaceae; genus Ambrosiella; species Ambrosiella beaveri. The sequence continues at coordinate 132,907 of JARQWA010000028.1, forward strand.
GACCTTTCCAACATAATACTAACAATTATTCACAGCGTTCCGGCAAGCCCGTCATCGAGGTCGAGTTCAAGGGCGAGACCAAACAGTTCACCCCTGAGGAGATTTCCTCCATGGTGTTGATGAAGATGCGTGAGACTGCTGAGTCTTACCTGGGTACCACCGTCACTAATGCCGTTATCACTGTCCCCGCCTACTTCAACGACTCTCAGCGTCAGGCTACCAAGGACTCGGGTCTTATTTCTGGTCTCAACGTCCTCCGTATCATTAACGAGCCAACTGCCGCTGCCATTGCCTACGGTCTTGACAAGAAGGTAGAGGGTGAGCGCAACGTCCTGATTTTCGATCTTGGTGGTGGTACTTTCGATGTTTCTCTTTTGACCATCGAGGATGGTATCTTCGAGGTCAAGTCTACTGCTGGTGATACCCACCTTGGTGGTGAAGAGTAGGTTTTTCCCCCTTTTCTGCAAGGCCCCTGTTCATGGCTATCTGGGGTTTTTTCCATTGGCTGAGCCCCACAGCGACTTATAAGTCGGGACCAATCAAATTCCATGAATCAATCAAATACTAACTACATTTTTTCTACAGTTTTGACAACCGTCTGGTTACTCACTTCGTCAACGAGTTCAAGCGTAAGCACAAGAAGGATCTTTCTAGCAACGCTCGTGCTCTCCGCCGTCTCCGCACTGCTTGCGAGCGTGCCAAGCGTACTCTGTCCTCGTCCGCTCAGACCTCCATTGAGATCGACTCCCTGTTTGAAGGTATCGACTTCTACACCTCCATCACTCGTGCCCGTTTCGAGGAGCTGTGCCAGGACCTGTTCCGCTCCACTCTCCAGCCTGTCGACCGTGTACTTCAGGATGCCAAGATCGACAAGTCCCTCGTCCACGAGATCGTCCTTGTCGGTGGTTCCACCCGTATCCCCCGCATCCAGAAGCTCATCTCCGACTACTTCAACGGCAAGGAGCCCAACAAGTCCATCAACCCCGATGAGGCCGTTGCCTATGGTGCCGCTGTCCAGGCTGCCATCCTGTCCGGTGACACATCCAACAAGGGCACTAGCGAGATCCTGCTTCTGGATGTCGCTCCCCTGTCCCTCGGTATCGAGACTGCTGGTGGTATGATGACCAAACTCATTCCCCGCAACACCACTATCCCCACCAAGAAGTCCGAGGTCTTCTCTACCTTCTCCGACAACCAGCCTGGTGTCTTGATTCAGGTCTACGAGGGTGAGCGCCAGCGCACCAAGGACAACAATCTGCTGGGTAAGTTCGAGCTTACCGGCATTCCTCCTGCTCCTCGTGGTGTTCCCCAGATTGAGGTTACCTTTGACCTGGATGCCAACGGTATCATGAATGTCTCTGCCCTTGAGAAGGGTACCGGCAAGTCCAACAAGATTGTCATTACCAACGACAAGGGCCGCCTGTCCAAGGAGGAGATTGAGCGCATGCTTTCGGAGGCCGAGAAATACAAGGAGGAGGATGAGGCTGAAGCCCGCCGTGTTGCTGCCAAGAACGGTCTCGAGTCGTACGCCTACTCCTTGCGCAACACGATTTCCGACTCCAAGGTTGACGAGAAGCTCGATGCTTCCGACAAGGAGACGCTCAAGTCAGAGGTCGACAAGGTTGTCGCCTGGCTTGATGAATCCCAGCAGGCTACTCGCGAGGAGTATGAGGACAAACAGAAGGAGCTGGAGGCTGTTGCCAACCCCATCATGATGAAGTTCTACGGCTCCGGCGGCGCTCCTGGTGGCGCTCCCGGTGCTGGCTTCCCTGGTGCTGGCGGTGCCCCTGGTGCCAACCACGACGACGGCCCGACCGTCGAGGAGGTCGACTAAACGGTTTCGCTCTATACAAAAGGCGGACTGTTTTCCCGCGGGACTGACTCCCAGTTGCTTCTGCGGGCGTGATGACTTCAATGTTTATATTTTTTTTTCATAATGTCCATGTCATTGTATTGGGGTTTGGTGTTATTACATTTTCATAATTTTTCTGTTGCTGGGTCAGAAAAGCCAGGAGGTTCTTGATCATGTACTTTAGTTTGTCCCTAGAAGGGAAAAAATTGAGTCCAGTTAAAACATTGAGTATCTTTATGTACTTTGTGACTTGTATGTGAACTAATGGTGGGTGAGTGATGGTTGTGATGTGGTCCACCAAATCCACTACTTTTTGTGGAATGCTGCTTTTTGGTGTGGTCCTTTTGTAGGGCAGAATTCAATCTCCTACTAGGAGTACCCTAGATACATTCTGATATGTCCTTAAGGTACTTCTATAGTAGTAAACCCCTAAGTTCTCTATATATAAAAGCATAATAGCACTGTATCTATATATAGATAGTGATGATATCTAGAGTAACTTTTTATAGCTATAGCAATATCAAAAATTATAAAAACTATTAGGAAGGTGGAGGAATCCAAATAGAATAGTTATATTTTTTTCTAGATTTTTCTGACCCCTAGATACAAGATATCCCAGATTAGAAATGGTACCTTTTTGGTATATTTTGGCACATTATAATATTTACATGATTTTTGTAAAAAGGTAAAGGGGACTAAAGGTTTGCACAATGGAAGAGGAGGAAAACTTGAAGGTTAAAGGAAAAGACAACAAAGCAAGAAGACTTGAAGCTGATAGAGTATATTGAAAAAGATGAGTTATGATAATTAAGATAGAACTTCTAGATATGGAAAACAGAGGGATATGCAGATACTTATAGAAAATTCTAAGACTCCAGATCAGTAAATGGAAATACCAAAAGGGAAAACAGCCATGAGTCATTTCATCAAGTGATGGCATGATTCTTGGAGTATGCCATTCTAGCCTAAATGAGCTATTTCTGCTAGGAGTAGTAATAGTGCCCCTCTAGAAAACAATAACCCGAAAGGCCGCCTTTATATAGGAAGTAATGACGCTAAAGTTATTTATAGTGGCAGGAACTAAAGTATAGCATAACATGCCTAAAAACAAGACTAGAATTCTGAGAGGTTGTGAATTAGGCAAGGAATAACAATATTCTCTCAATTTTCCAACCTTCAAAGGATTATAGTAAGTTAAATTATGTATGAAATGGGAAATAGAAATGATATTAGAATCTAGAGATAAATATTTATATCTATTTTGAAGTTTATATTTTATTAATTCAAATAACCCAATATCAGAAATTTATATTATTTTCTTGATGTATTTATATTGATATTTACTTCTAAAAAAACACCAATACAAGGGTCTATACCCTAGATACTCAAGGGGTCTTTACTAATATACCATTTCTAATCTGGGATATCTTGTATCTAGGGGTCAGAAAAATCTAGAAAAAAATATAACTATTCTATTTGGATTCCTCCACCTTCCTAATAGTTTTTATAATTTTTGATATTGCTATAGCTATAAAAAGTTACTCTAGATATCATCACTATCTATATATAGATACAGTGCTATTATGCTTTTATATATAGAGAACTTAGGGGTTTACTACTATAGAAGTACCTTAAGGACATATCAGAATGTATCTAGGGTACTCCTAGTAGGAGATTGAATTCTGCCCTACAAAAGGACCACACCAAAAAGCAGCATTCCACAAAAAGTAGTGGATTTGGTGGACCACATTGTGATAGTGACAGGTGGGTCCTTGCCATTCACCTGATACATGATGGGTGCTTGTTGGACGGGAAGATGAGACCAAATGATCAAATGATCAAATGATCAAATGATCAACATGCTGTTTTTCATTGGGTAAGTCTAGTAGTCTGCATGATGGCTTTCGATATGTTGCTGACCTGGACCGAGATTTAGGATTGACGTGCTGTGAAACTAGTTTGTAAGACTTGGTTATCGATGAGGGGACTGACAATCTGAATCATGAAGGTGGTCTCGTACGCATAATTTTGGTCGGAGGTGCGAGAGTACGTCCAAGTCGGTCAGTATATAAAAGGTGATGGCCTCGTTTAAACTGGCGAGTTGTCTTGTTGAGATACCCACTATCATCACCACTCTTGGTCAAGATTACGTATATTTCCACCCACTATGGTCCTCTCTCAGTACAACTATCTCATGGCCCTTGGAACCATCTTTGCCACTCTTGATGCTTGGAACATCGGTAAGCTTGATCCTTTTTTTTTCTTTCAGTTCTTTCTTTCGCTCCGACCCAGACATCCACCCACCAGCAGGCGGGGCCTTCGTGTTATCCATCATCTGCATACCCCACACACCGCCCCCCACTCCCAGTTCTTTCCTCCTTATATCTTTATGCATCAGGCATATGGCTCACCCACTATTCAGGTGCCAACGATATTGCTTCCGCCTGGGCCACGGCTGTTGCTGCACGTTCAGTGACATACCTCCAGGCCATGACCCTCGCGCTATTTATGGAATTCACCGGCTCTGTTGCTGTTGGTTCTCGAGTCGCGGAGACCATTCGGACGCAAATTGTTGACGTTGCCCACTATGAAGAGAACCCGGCAGTGTTGATGCTGGGCATGGTATGCGCCGTGGCGGGGTCGTCGATCTGGATTACAACGGCGACGTGGATCGGATTGCCGGTGTCGAGTACGCATTCGATTTTGGGAGGCGTTTTGGGGATGGGAGTGGCAACAGTGGGGTGGAAGGGGGTCAAGTGGGTGGGTGAAGGCGATGGATCGGGGGCAAAGATCAAAAGTGGGGTTTTGCAAGTTTTTGTGGCGTGGATATTGGCGCCGGTGCTGAGCGGGGTGTTTGGGGCGATCATCTTCACGGTGACCAAGTATGGGGTGTTGGTTTGGCAGAATGCCGTGTTGCGGAGTTTGGTGTTGATCCCGGTATATTTTGGCATTACGGCCATGTTGTTGGCCATGCTGTTGATCTGGAAGGGCGGCTCGTACAAGGTTGAGGTTCCCGACGCCGTAATTCCGGGGTTGATTGTGGGAATTGGTGTGGCGTTTGGGATTATCTGTGGGCTGACATTGTGTCCGTTTTTGTATCGAAAGATTTATTTGAACGACTGGCAGCTGAAGTGGTATCATATCTACCTGGGTCCATTCTTGCTTACAAGAGGCCCGGTTCTGGAGCCTGGTGCAGAGTATCTGGATAAGCAGGCGAAGAGGTATGCCACCACTTTGAATGAAGTCGGCATATCACCTGTTCCGGATCAGATGAGATCCAGCACAGAGATAGAAGTAGTGGCCGACACAGCACTTCCGGGCACTTCGACCAATCAAGCTAAAACCCCCAACGTGACCGAGTCCCAAGTTGCTCCTACCGACTGGGTATCCGTTGTGCCGCGTCCCCACCGATCGATCATCGGCTCGAAGCCATCCGGCCTGCCTCGGTACTCACGGCCCATGCTGTGGTGGTATTTCAAGTTCGTGGTGTTCCATGGGGTTGACAAAGACGTTGTCTCATCGCAGTGTGATGATGGCAGTGGGCTACTAGGGAAGGTGAGTGAGGTGCATGAGCGGTCGGTGAGGTATAATGAGAGGGCTGAGTATGTGTTTAGCTTTCTGCAAATCATGACTTCGGCAGCGGCGTCGTTTGCCCACGGTGCCAATGATGTTGGAAAGTAAGTATTTTTTTTTTGCACCTCTTGTCGGCCCATTTCTACTAACTAACAACGTGTCCCTGTCCAGTGCCATCGGCCCTTTCACCACCGTCTACGAAATCTGGCACACCGGTACCCTCACGACCAAACCGACCCCCATCTGGATCCTCGTCTACGGCGGCCTTCTCATCAACCTCGGCCTCTGGACCTACGCCTACAAAGTCATGCGCAATCTCGGCAACCGGCTCATCCTGCAGTCCCCATCCCGTGGCTTTTCGACCGAAATGGGCTCCGTGATCGCCGTGATTGTGGCGACGAGGCTGGCGTTGCCCATCTCGACAATTCAGTGTATTACAGGCGCGACGGTCGGGGTTGGCCTGTGCAATGGGGATTGGAGGGCAGTTAATTGGCGGATGGTGGGGTGGACGTATGTGGGGTGGCTGGTTACGGTGCCGGTAACAGCCGTTATCGCGGGGTGTTTGGCGGGGATTATGTTGAATGGGCCGAGGTGGTGAGGTGGTGACATGGGTTTCTCTGCCGTAAACCCTAACTTGTCAGCCCCACGTCCCACATATCGATCTCCTGCACTTATCCACATACACACACGTTCGCGCAAGACTGCTTCTCTACGGTTCTACATCTTCTCAGCCGTTTCTTATATCATCCCGTCGGCAGTTTGCTTCCTGTTTGCAACCCCAAGGACGCATTTGACCACCGCTACCCGTGATATTGTGCTACGACTTGTGCTAAGACCCACGCCGGCTCCAGTTTCTGGAGAATATTACACAAAAGCAAAATGTCTCAAGGTCACACAACGGATGACAGGTGGTGGCGGTGAGACAAGGGAAAGATGGGGGAGATGTCTTGGAGGATTTGGTGGTGATGGTGGGTCGATATGCCGGAGAGGCAATTATTGGGAGTTGAACCTAGACTTGGTAACAAGAGAACAAGAAAAGGATTGGTGGGTTGGTGGATATGATGTGTCTTGGATATATTAACGTCCGGGGGATGGTTGGTGTCACTCGACCAGATCCGCCGTGCCACCAAGTATAAATACTCGAATGCTGCTGATCCAAAATGTTAATTATCTAATTATCCTTCTCATTTCATTTTATTAATGTTATCTTTAACGATAAGTCATGTCTGACCCCAAGCAAGGACCAAAGGTCGCCATCATCGGTGCCGGTGCTTCGGGGTTGGTGACGGCCCGGTATCTTTTGCATGCGCACAAGTTTTTCCTGAGCATCCCCCTCACTGAAGTCAAGATCTTCGAAGCCACTCCGAAAATTGGCGGGACTTTCCACATCCGAGTCTACGAATCGGCCGAAGTAAGCCGATCTTTCCCGGCTGACCCAAAGCCTACCTTCATCGCTAACATCCCAGCTCGTCTCGTCCAAATACCTCACGACCTTCTCTGATTTTCGCCTCCCGCTGGAGACTCCCGACTTCATCCCGCCCGCCCGCTACGTCCAATACCTGTGCGACTATGCAGACCACTACGCCATAACGCCCCACATCTATTTCACCACCACCGTCCTCTCTGTCACCCGCCACCCGCGTTCCGGCCACCTCGTCACCACCCATCCAACGGATGACCCCACCGCAGCGACCATGGAGCACTTTGATGCCGTCGTGGTAGCGACAGGGATGCATACGAATCCGGAGGTGCCGGGATTCCCAGGATTGGAGGAGTGGGCGGGTGGGGTGGTGAGGTATTCGTCGGAGATCAAGGGGCGGGCGGACTTTGGGGAGGGGAATGTGCTGGTGCTGGGGGCGGGGGAGACGGGATTGGATATGGCGCATTTGGCGGTTACATCCAAGGCTAAGAGGGTGGTTTTGAGGACGAGGAGGGGCTTCTTTTGCGGGCCGAAGGTGAGTTGTCGATGACGATAGAGTAGAGTTTCGCTGCTAACAAACGAGATTGTTCCGAAGCCGATTATCCTGGGAGGTTTGCTGTTCAAGAATGACCTTAAACCGAACAAACCGGTCGACTGCAGTGTGGCGTCGTTGTTTGACACGGCATATGTGCCGCCGGTGCTCCAGAGGAGTCGTCTGCTGTGGGAGTATTATAATCTCTGGATCAAGTGTTCGCAGACCATGATCAGCGGGACACCGACTGGACCGGACCAATGGGCCGGCCAAATGGACAAGAAGCACAGCCACGTTGATTCCGGTAAGTCTTGTGGCCCCCGAACTGTGCTCTCTCCACATCAACTTACTAATCCTAAATTTCCAGTCTTCGTCAAGACGCCATACGCCCTCAACTACATCTCCAACGGCCAGCGCCCCACCTCGTGGCTCAACCACCTCCGCTCATCCCTCATCAACGTCCCCATCCGAGACGTTGGCCCCAAGCGCATCGAATGCGCCCCGTGGCCCCGCGAGCTCACAGATTCTGGCATCATTTGGGTCACCCCCCCCGATACCTCACTGCTCAACTACAAACCCGACGTCATCGTCTTCGCCACGGGGTACCGGCGCAAGATCCCGTGGATCAAGGAAGACGAATACGGAAGTCCGATGACAGCGGATGTCCGGGGTATCTGGCACAAAAGTGACATCTCGGTGGCGTTTGTGGGGTTCCAGAGGCCGAGCTTGGGGGCGATCACCCCGATGACAGAAATGCAGGCGCAACTGTGGGTCTACCGGTACCTGTGCTCCCGGTACCCGGAGGCAATCCCGAGGCGATTCCCGGGCAGCGTGGAACCGTACGAGATGAGCTATGAGTTGCACCGGCGGTCAGGCTTTGACTTTGTGACGTTGAAAGGCGGCATGGACCACGAGTGCTATATGTATCAGCTGGCGCTGGATGTCGGGGCGGCGCCGTCGGTGGAGTATATCTGGGGCTTGAATCAGCGGCGGATGAACGGGTGGTGGGATTATAGGATCTTGTGGACTTGGGCAATGAGGGCGAATTTTAATTGTAAGTTTCGGTTGGTGGGGCCGTGGGCAGAGGAGGAGGTCGCGGCGGAAATTATGGAAACGGAGTTGTGGGGGGTGACGAGGCGGAGTGGGGGGTTCGTGTGTAAGTATCTAAGCCTTTCTTTTCTGGTGGCTTATTTTGTGTGATACAGCTAACTAGCGGCAGATTTCATGTCGTACACCATTATCCCAATGTGCATTTCGGCTTCCTCAGCCTGACAATTACTGCCTTTGACGGTATCTGGAATGTCTTCTGTGGTCTTTTTGGCTGTGAGAAGAAGTCTTGGAGCGATGGTTACACGCTTCTGGATGGCGACTGAATTTTAGAGTGTTTAGGGTTATGCGTGTAAGTTGGTGAGGGTTACAAGGAGTGGAATTCTGGTTACATCTGATAAGCCGATAAGCGGCATGTGGGGCAAATTTTTTCGCGGCTTGTAGCTTGATGAGATTCTGATTTTGGAATATTTTGTTAGAGACGAAGAAGGTGAAACATTTGATCTTGTCAGTTTTGTATCTTTTCTACATCGCCTTATATACTATACCCGGGACTAAATTTTCATCATGGGCACTATTGTTCAGCCGGATCAGTGGATTGCCCTCCGCTTGCCCTCTGGGGCTCTGCGCGTCATGCAAGCGACGCCCCATACGTACGTCCGGCCTTGTGCCCTACATGATTTTATGCTCCTCTCTGAAATCAACTGTAACTAACATCTCCTTCTCTCTCCAAAGCACTATCTCCCTCGGCAAATACGGCTCGTTCCCCTCCAACCTCATCATCTACCGCCCCTTCCACCTCACCTACGAAGTCCGCGAGAAACTCCCCGGCGAAGACTTTTCCCGCCTGCGCATCGTGCCCGCCTCAGAACTCCAGGCCGACATCCTCGCCGAGGAGTCAGCGAACCCTTCTTCCGACCCGAACGCCATTGACATTGCCGGCGGCGAGATCCTCTCGCTCGTCGACACGGAAACAGGCGAGGAGGTCGTACGGTCCAACATGGAGATCATCGACGACTCAGCGGCGCAAACACTAACGATGGAGGAGATTGAGGTATTGAAGAAGGACGGGAAGGAGGCGGGGCGCGACTTGATTAAGAAGTTGATGTTGAGTCACATGGCGATTGAGAAGAAGACGCAGTTTTCGTTGGAGAAGTACAAGCTGTTGAAGACCAAGAAGTATATTCGGAGGTTCCAGGTGCTGCCGGTGGATAGCCCGTTGTTGGCGCAATTTTTGCTCGAGGAGAAGAGGGATGCGGGGAAGATTTTGGAGCTAAGGGCGGAGATGTTGGGGTTGTTGGGGTGTTGGGCGGATGTGCATTTTACGACGAATGAGGAGGGAGAAGAACAAGAAAACGGCAAGAAGAGGGAGAGCACAGAGAGTGAGGAGGATCCGAATAGAATTATTGGGGAGAAGCTGGGTGGGGGCAGATATCTGGTTATTGATGATACCGGTGGCTTGCTGATTGCCACCATGGCCGAGCGTATGGGCATCTTGAATCCTCCCGCGCCCGAAGACTTCCTTTCCAAACTTCTGTCTGAAGACGAGAATCCCACTCCTTCCACCTTGGCCCCAACCGACTCCATGGACCTCGACAATGATACTGGCAACACCGCCGAAGCCCCCACTTCTACTCCCGCCCCGAACCTCAACCCCGACCGCCCTGAACACTACTACAAATCCGACCTCCACGTCCCCTACACCGGCTCCAACACCCTGACCCTCCTCCACACCAACACCCAACCCAACCTCTCCAACCTCCGCTACTACAACTACGACCTCGCCACCCCCAATCCTCCCTTCGCCACCCACCCCCTTTACCGCCACCTTCTCACGGTCAACTGGTTGCAACTCCTCCACCCCGAAAAAGACCACGTCTACTCCGAGATCCCCCCTCCTCTTTCCGCTGAGCAACTCGCCGCCATAAAAGCTAACCGCCGTGGCACCTACCACCGCAAACGCCGCCGCTGGGCCCGCACCCGCTACATCGTCGACTCTGCCCGCGCCGGCAACTTCTCCGGCCTCGTCGCTGCCGCCACAATGGACCCCATCTCCCTCCTCCGCCATACACTCCCCTTACTCGCCCCGGGGGCCCCCATTGCCATCTACAGCCCGACCATTGAGCCGCTCGCGGTGCTCGCCGACTGTTTCTCCGTGCCGAGGCGGGGCGCGTGGGTGGCGGTCGGGCGGTCGCAGAAGGACTTGGTGGGGTGGGAGGGGGATGAGGATTTTCCGATTAACCCGAGTTTGCTGGTGGGGGCTGCGGTGCAGAGTTCGAGAGCGAGGCATTATCAGGTTTTGCCGGGGAGGACGCATCCGTTGATGACGGGTAGGGGGGGGGCGGAGGGATATGTTTTTACGGGGTGGAGGGCAGTGCCGGTGGAGGGGCAGATTGCGGCGAGGGGGTTGTTTAAGAGGAGGAAGGTGGATACTTAGGGAGAGGATACTTGTCGACCAATAAAATAGAACACATTTGAAAGTTATGTCAACAGATACCCGGGTTTGAACCAACGACCAAAAATCACCAGGTACATCACACTCAAGAGATATAAACGACATGTTAAGCACGCATATTCAATTCATGTATAAACCAACCAACACAGCAACCCACAAAGAAAAGCATCTGGATCCCCCCCCCCGCTTACAGAGCCTTACCCATAAACTTGCGCTTGGTGTAGCTCAACCACCACTTACTCGGCTTCCCATCGCCACCGTCCTCGTAAACCCGCGCCAGCAACCGCTGCGCCAACTCCTGTCTGACCTGCGACATGTACAGTCTCAGAGTCTCGGCCTCCTGTCTATCCCTCGGCGGCTCGTACATCTGCGCGCGTCCCACGTTAGTATAACAAATAAAAACAAGGTCAGGCTAGGCCACTGTGGACAAGAATCTTACCTGGTTCAACGGCCACCCCGGATCCCCCGGAATGGCAAATTGACTATCCAACGCCACATTTGTCACCTCCTTCCCTGCCTCCCTGGCCGTTGCCCCCGGCTTAATCTTCCCTAAACACTCACTGACAAACCAAATCCCATACACCAACAAGCGATCCGCGGGGCCCTGAATCTCAAAGTTGCGGAAGAACGTGTTCGCGCGGAAGACAGCGAGCACTTCGTCGAGGATGTCGTAGGATTCACTGTCAGGGTCGGGCGACTCGCCAGGGGAGAGCGTGGGGAGGGGAGGGAGGGTGTAGGCGGGGCCGCGGGTTTTGGTGCGGAGGGGGAGAAGAGGGAAATTGCCGATGAGGTGGGGGTTGGGGTCGGTGTTGAAGGCGGAGTTGTAGGCCTGAGAGAAAGCGAAGAGGGATGTTAGCCGATGGGTCTATAGATGATGAGAGAGGGCGATACTATGGGATGTGTGAATATTTTATGATGCGATCAAAGAACAGCAACCAACACAACAACATACCGGCATGATGTCAACTTATCAACCTGCGCAACCAAATAACCTCCAATATCCAAAAAAAAAAGTCGCGTCTCCGCTTTAAATAAGCTTTCCCAAAAGTAGAAAAGCAAAAAGATACAAAACTTTAGCCAATTAACTATTCAGAAACACGACAAGACTCAATAAACAATCAAAAAATCGCCAATTGTCTATTCATACCGAATGCGAAATAGCCAGATCCAGACCCAGAGCTCCCCATCACCAAACGTCATCCCTTCCCAAGGCTATGTCGAGTGCAGACCGCGGACAGCTGGCGGGCGGCCGTACAAGTCAAAGCTATAGTGGGGCAGAAGCAGGGGTGCCTCTGAACTACCTCTAAGACATCTAGGGTAGAGGTTTATGACAACTTGTCCCCGAGTCCTCAGTATTGGGAATCTTCATCACATTCAATGTGCAACATCACGATGGTCACGGTACATCACGATGGTCACGGTACATCACGAAAACAATGTGTCAGATTCTTTCAATTGACAATTCAAACTAAGAAGCCAAACGTCTGATGCTAAAAATGGAAATATAGAAGTCCCAGGTATAGGAAACCAGAGATAAAAAAATTCTGATGAACCTTCGGCTTTCTCCATTGTTACGTAGTGGAATATATCATCGGATGAATGTCCTTAGACGTCACGCCGCGAAAATCAAGTAACCAACAACCAGTAAATAAGAAAAAAGGAAAAAGGAAACGCTAGTCCAGATATAAAAAAAAAAAAAAAAAACAAATCAAAACTACTCAACCTTAGCAAATCCACGCCTTACCATGTGCCAAATTCCTTAAAAGTAACATCCATATATGTAGTTTATTTTCATCCTTACTGAAGCCTCTTGCGCTTCCGGTCATCGTCTCCCCTGGGATCTTCATCATCCCGGCCCTCGCCTTCGTTTGTGGGATTCAACATGTGCGCAACACTGGTTCGTCTCGTAGGCGGAACCGATGAGTCTCTGAACCCCAAGTTTTTGTTTTCCCTCCCACCCCAAGAAAAGTTATTGAATGTAACACCAGACTGTCCTGGAGCAGGAGGCCCACCAGGACCATTATCATACGGAACCGACAGGGGTGGCGTAGTCGGTCTTGAGCGTGGCAGCGCGGGGTGCGACGACTGTAGAGAGTATGAACTGAATGATTCGCACAGTTTATGGTCTTCATGGCTGTTGCGGTTAGGCGAGTGGGGCCATTGTCCCGGATGCGCCACCTGCGGCAGTGGGTGACTACTAGTGTGAGCCGGGTATCCTGGTGGTGGCGGCGCACCGTTGGCCTGCCAGCCGTGGGCTCTAATATCCGCAGTAGTATGTCTTCTACCCATATCCATCTGAGACAGGGGGTGAGGGCCAGTCGGTGGAGGCGGCAGGGGCGGACGCGAGTTGGGTGAGGTCTGGGTGGGACTAGCACCAATAGAACCATATCCCCGACGCGCGATGCCGTTGCCCAAATTTGAGGGAACGGTGGGCCGGTATTGACCACCAGGACGGTGTTGCGGAGGAACTACCAAGTTGGCGCGACGGGGATCAGCCTCCGGAGGGTGATGTGGGGAAATCTGGCCATTGTCGTAGTATGGCGGACGGTGTTGTGCATAAGGGTCGTGGGGAGCCATGGGCGGTGGCGGGTGGTGAGCAACAATATGGGGATCCTCCAAACTGCGAATGTGATCTATTTGCCGAGCCATCTCTTCTCTGATGGAAGCGACTTCGTGATGAACGGGGTTCTCAGGAGGAACTAAGTGTGTGACAGTTTGCGTGAGACTCCGAGAAAGATCGAGAATTTGGCACATCGAAGACATAAGGGCAGTCTGGCGTTTCTGAAGGTTCCAAGTCATTTCCTCCTGGCGATGTAACCGGGCGTTGATATCGTAAAAAGCATGATCGATTCGGTGGTCAGCAGCCTCTGGCGCCATAGGCATTGGCTGCTCGGGCATTCCATGCGGTATTGGCGGTGGCGCCTTCTGAGAGTTCATTTCCCGATGAACCAAAGAGTGGCGGGATGCTCTCCGTTTGATGTCACGAAGTGAAGCCAAATCTCCACGCTTGAAGCAACCTTGGCCATGTTTGAACTCCCAAAGTGTGGAATCGGGACTGCTGGTATGAAAAACATCGCTGACTTTAATAGGAACAGATAGTTAGATTGTGACTTGCGGATCGTCAAGCATTGGATGCTACAACTACAAACCTTTGTGGAATCCATACATGTTCAGTTGGCGAACAAACGAGCTGATGTTGGTGTGCTTAAAGTAGTGTCTATTGCATCGTCAGCAAACAAGTTCAGACCTCATGTAATATAGAACTTACGAAAGCGCCTTAGAAAAATCATTACTGGGAGACATGACGAAACTGTCGGCACTGGAGGACCAGGAGATGAGATGCTGTAAAGATGAATCCTCGAGCATACTGTTGTAAGTGTTAGCATCAAATAATTGATCTTCAAAATCATTCCAACAGACTATGCGCACCTGTAGAGCTTGTGGATAAAGGCGGTTTGCACCACCTTTGGTTGGTTGGCCGCAGCCGATGCACTTGGGGGCGCGGGCATTGAGTTGCTGTTATTATTGTTGCTGCTGTTTCCTGGGCCAGAGTTGGAAGGGCCGTTTGCTTGTGAAGGACCGGCCGAAGAATCGCTGGGGCCAGAGTTTGTCGCAGAGTTTTCGTTACGCGGCTCATCGATCACGGGAAGACCCTGGGCCCCGCTGCGCGGCGCAGCGCTGCGGGTAGGAGAAGTACTGACGTCCATGAGGTCACCAGGTGATGGCGCAGAAACAGACATTTGGATCGAGGGTGTCGGGATAGGTACGACTCGCGAAGCACTGTGTTCGTGTCCGTCGGCTAGGGACGTATTGTAGCGGTGGGCGACTTCAGCGGTAGCAGCCATGAGAGCAACTGGTTTGTGGCACGGCGGCAGCGGCGCGTAGGTTAGTCGTCAAGAATTCTCCAAAGCTGTGAGTAATCGGTAAAGCGAGTGATGGATGACGATGTGAAAAGACAAAAATCAGATGCGGAGTTGATGCGCAACAGAGTTTAAACGGAGTAGCTCAGGCATAAGACTGGGTCTGTGTTAAGTTCCTGGGTCTGGGTCCAGGGCAGCAGCAAGTGTCTGGGTCGCAGTTTCAGTATCTGCAAATAGCTTCTCTCTTTCTCTTTTCCTTCTACCGCCACCGGTTCGGCTTTGCTGGCGGATTCAGCAAATGAGAATAAAGTAACGGGAAACGGACAATGTTCGAAGCAACAAAATCTTGCTCGTAAGTAGATGTGTATGTGGAAAACGAGAAGAGTAAAAATGGTCACCAGAAACAGAGAGACAGACATACATACACACGCCGCGAACAGACATAGAAACAGATGATTCTTCTTCTGCAATACATGTACGATTGTGGTAGTGTGGACGTATACAAGAATCTGATTGTGTCTCGTCGACTACCCTTTTGTGAAAGGAGAGAAAGACGTACAGAGATAGGATTTAGAGCCGGGAAGAGGGATAGGTGGGAAGATGTGAACTGGGTCTTTGATATTTTTTTTTGGGGGGGGAGGCGAGCAAGGAATTATTTTTTTTCTCTCGTGGATTTATTAGCGGACGGGAACACATGAGACGAATGCGGTGGAGATGGGTATAGCGCTGGTTGTTCTACTTATAGCCAAAGCTGACGGATAACACTGCTTGTTCTCAGTCTGGGCTGGGCTGGGCTGGATCCCGTGGACAAGCCATGGTGACGATCACGGACCTGGACCGAATACACACTACAACAAGTCTCCCGTGCAAATATGTACACAAATAAACAGACTCCCATTGTGTGATAATGCCAATATATGCCAGCAAAAAAGCAGCCCACCGTGATTGCGAACTTCAATCACTCACCTCTCCCCAATCATGGACAGATCGTCAGGGAAGCCCACAGAAGACTGGTCAAGGGCGGCAGCTGCAGATTATCCACTGGACCAGGAATCGCAAGGGATAGAGGGGCATGGTATCCATTTATCGTGACAAGACGCTATAGCATTTGCTATTTCTACCAGAATCGCCGCCAGCTCTAGATGAGGAATGGGGGCTTGACAAGTATAGGAGTGCTTCTTGTTCTAGCCATCGGGTGCATATGCCAGAAGAGACTGGGAGGGCAGTGGAACGGATATGTGTGTATAACTCGAAACTTACCAAGGTGAAATCGGTTCTGCAGAAATATGTTATGGTCACGGCCGGTGGGTTGACGTTTGGTCGGGATGGAATCGTTCAAACGGTGCTTGGTGATGGAGGGTTGATCGAGAGATCGACGCTCGGAGGGATAGGTAATCTTCTCTGGACCAGGGCGATGAGTGAATGTAGCGGAAGGCCGATAGAGGAGTTCCCAGGGTCTCAGTCGGATATTCTGATAGGAATGTGATTTATAAAAAAGGGCAGATGATGATTAAAAGGGAAAAAAAGGCCCACGGAATGTATCGGATAATTGTCACATATATCGTTTTGTAAACTGCGGTTGCGATATTGGTGGTTTCGCGATGGTAGTGATGCAAGTCTTCATAAATGATGATGGGGTCTCGATAGGGTAAGAAAACGATAGGCGTCTCTTATTACACTGATAATGACAAGTTGTATATCTAGATAAAGAATAAAAAAGGACAACAATGTCCAACTTCAGAACAAACGAAGAAAAAAAGAAGTCGAGTTCTCGAATGCGAGGTAGCTCGCAAATTTAGAAGAAAAAAAAAAAGAACGGAGAAGAAAAGAAGAAGATTGATTTTTTCTTTCTTTCTTTCTTTTTGTTCTGGTAATCGCAAAAAAAAAAAAGAATCTCGAATTGAATTAATGTTCCAGACGCGGCCACCAATCGATAAAGCCATGTTCCAACTTAAAGAAGAAGGTACGGCGGATTTTATGGAAGTTCATGTCTGCAGGCTGGGAGAGGATCCACGGAGGAGGGCAATTGCGATAAACTGGTAGATCAAATCGATAAATTCAGGGGGCCGACCAATGACAAGCCGGGGGAACTTGAATTTTCGGCATTTGGAACAACGAGTCCAAAAGAAAAAGTTGATGTCGAATTTAGAAAGCTAAATAGCAGTTCTCCAGCCTATCTATATTACCTTGGATATCCTACTTTCACCTTTTTGTTTTTTACCTCGTTCTTATGATCAACTCAAGAATCTCCCAAAGGTATTTTTTGTTAGTTCTTCCACTTTTCCCCAAAGTTTAAGCTCCAAAAAACGTTGCCATTAACTCGATCCCATTCATCCTGAGCGAGCCGGCACCATCTGATCCGCTGGCCCTTTTATTCTTGATTTTTTATCTTTTGTCAGCAAGTTTAACGTCTATTCTCGATGGATCGCAGACGGCATCCAGAACATCGATATGCAATTAATGTGTGTGTGAACTATACATGTGAACTAGGCCTTGCTCCCGTGTGTCCGCCCCTCTCGCTTCCCGTCCTTTGGATCTCCGGTCCTTCAATGTCATGCACACCCCCGTTACAAAAAAAATGCCATGATTTTCAGAAAGTACCCTTAAATCTCCCGCCGTCTTGTTTTATTCGAACATGAACATGTCGATAAATAAATAGCACCTATATATCAATACATATAGCCTGTGCTTCTGAAAAAAAAGTCACCGCCATATTCAACCTTTCAAAACCTGCCAAGGCTAGTGGCGAGCCTCGTGGGGATATGCACCGATTCAGGAAGGAATGGTGGGTATCCGGCTGCATTTGGAACTCGCAGTTACCATTGCTGTTGCAGTCACTCGGGCCCCGGATGGATATCGCTGAACGAGGGCCTGGATAGATGTCAGTGGTAGAGAGTGGTAGAGGGGGAATCCTGTTGACACTTTGACAGTCTGTGTGAGGGACAGATTTTACATAAATACATATACATAGAGTCGTGACTATTTAAGCGGGCCGCAACAAGGTTGGGATATATTTGAAGAAACTCCGACATCAAATCTCTACAAAAAAATAATTGTTATACCAAATTATTGCATATTGATACAATTAAATAATGATGAATCTATAATTTTGCTCTTGCTTTATCTCTTAGATTTATTTCAGAATTTCTTAGTGTCATTATGGATGTATATTCTGCAATTATAAATAGGGTCTCTATTGTGAAGGTATTACCACCTCAAAGCATACTTACTATTACTGAAGCTATAACTCTAGAACTACTTAATATTAAATAGAGAGAAAACATTAATAAGGTTTAAAATTGATGATATTTATATATGTATGTTTTATTTTTGGTTTTTTTTAACAAGATCTTGCTCAGATATATCCATTCGAATTTGGCCCTAGATTCATAGCAAATCATTATCTGTAGGCTCTACTTTCAAAGTGAATTTAGTTAGATAAATATCTATATAATATAGAATATTTTGCATAATAAGAAAGGAAAATGGCCAAATATATCAAAAATCCCCATTCTGTGTGAATCCCCTATGTTTTGAAGTAGATATACTTGATCTTTGTTGATGGTCCAAATCAATCACAAAATTCGTTACAAAAATTCGCGGCCCGCTTAAATGTTTGGCACTGTACATGTATAATTCATGGTATATAAAGTCAAGGATTTCTTTTTTGGTGGGGGTACAATCAGAGAGAAAAAAAGGACCCGGTGTCAAAGCCCAGGTGACAGCATTGACCTTTTTTTAGTTAGTGTCTCCCTCCAACGTCGTTTCGTTCATTCTAAGTGAATAATTCCAAGTGAATATGTATGGAAAGATTTATAAATCTACAAAGCCAAGATAAATAATAATACTGCCATTTATTAAGCCCAGTCTCGACCAAGAGTAACAGGTATCCCGAAACGGAAAGCATTATTTCGGTAGGTAGTGGTTGAGAAAAAAAGAAAGACAGACTGGGAAGAGGTTACAAAGACCTTTGGAATGTCGAGTGAAATGTTATCTTTGGGAGATTCTAGGGCGTTGAAATCGAACAGAACAGGAGTGGAAGTAGAAGTAGAACATTCGCAACTCCCTCCAATAAGAAGAAAAAAATAAACATAGCAACGTAAATATGCACTTAAACCCACACATATATATGTATATATGTAAAGGCACGTTGCGGATCTTCCACTCTCGCCCTATGCTGCTGTAGCAAGTCTCTTCTTTTGCTGCAATTCTGCAAGTGTACAGAATACGTTCTCTACAGATAACTTTCCTGACAAGCAAACATTGTCAAACCCCACAAGCTTCGGAGCCAGTCAAAGCAACCCACGGCATCCGGAAACCCCAGTCCAAGCGTAACCATTTGCATATTCAATATCCAACCTTCATTCACACTTCCCCCCCCCCTTCCTCAGTTTATGTCTCTCTCTTTTTTTCTCATTCTATTACAAATTATCCCGTCCGTTGATTCCCCATCTGATCACCCGAGTATACACAGAGAATGTCCATGCCAGAAAAGTCCAATAGTCCCTGTCCCCTTTTATGGTTGATATTCTCAACAAGACGGAATATCGCCAATCAGAGATCCGGGGAAACGGGCACAACGACATGGAGGGGGAAGCGTAGTGATCAGTTTTGGTGAATGGTAGATCACATTTTATAAGTTCAGAATGGCGAGGAAAGACATACCCTCCACCATTGATTCGCCGGGACGTCGCCATAACCGAGCATCCTCAGCTGGGAAGCGAACACCAATGGCCGGGGGTCTTTTGGGGGCAAGCTGGCTTGTGATGATGTCAAAGGTCTTGACGACGGCGTGTATGAACATCCATATCTTGGAAAGTTTCTGCTACTGTTGTTGTTGTTGTTGTTGTTGTTGTTGTAGAGTGGCTGGTATTTTTACCCGTTTATGTAGACGTAGATATATACGCTCTCACATGCCACAACTGCGTTCTCGGATGGTATCGCATCAAATCCTCCTAGCTGTGCGTTACCAAAGATTGGTGCGTTACATTTATAAGCTTTCCACCATCATCCTGATCTATGATATATATTCATGATAAACCAGTCTATCTTCACGCTCTCATCATCATCGATGCTATATCCATCTCAACACATTTCTCATCCGACGTCATCTTTACCGTTGTCTCCCGAGTCTAGTATATAGTCCCTGGTCTTCACTCTTCCTTTCCACCCATCAGACACATGATGGACCCCTTGGCGATTGTGCACAGTCCACCACGCAAAAGACAGAGATAGAACATTGACCGATGGGTGGGTTGCCAGATGTTCGACCAAACCAGGGGCTAAGATCTGTAACAGGACCTGGGCGGAGGTGAGTAGGGGCAGGGAGTTGACGATGGCGATGAGCCTCGGTGTGTGTTGTGTCTGATGTTTTATATGTGATGGGCTTGTGATATCTATCAGGTGCTAAATGGTTTGAGGGCTTGGGAGGTTGTTATCTTGTTTACTAATAAACCGTAATAGCTGCATTGATATGTAAGATGTCAGCTTCATATTCATGTCCAAACTCATTCCATCCATCCTCATAATCCTTAAACCTCCACACCCCCACCTCTATACCTCTATATCCGCCCCGGCACTGAAAAATCATGCATCGGTCCGTATCCGCATAAACTCTTCCCCTCCCCCTCCCCAGTCTCCCCATTCCCCCTCCAAACCTCTACACAAAAATAGCATCAACCACAGCTCCTCCTTCCCCTTCCGGGCAATTCATGACAACTTTGCCACAAATAAAGTCTAACCTTTGGCTCCATGGGAGGATTTTTTTTTCGAATTTTTTGTTTTGTTTTTACTATATAGATACCCGAAATATCAGGGAACTAGGCTTGGTAAGTGGAAAATACTGAATAGCTTCTCGATGTGGCAAAAGGATTTTTTATGCCGGAGAAGCTAATTTAGATGGCTTCTGGCGCGGAATAAATATATCAGAAAACTCATACATCCTGACGGAACGGAACTTTGTCATTATATGACAATTGCCGATTACCCATGTAAACCCGATATCGAAGTAACCCTAACATATCACAGTTCCTTACATAACCACAGCACTATTGTGAAGTCGACTCGTTTCTCGTGGCATTATTTGCCAATTTGCCATTGTCACACACTACAGCCTCCTTTCAATTTCTTACCTTATTTCGCCCCGTTCGACCCACTTCAACCCACCGGGAAGCTATGACCACGATCGATAGCTGGGCCCGATGGATGAGGGCTAGAGGGAACACGGAGAAGCTAGCGGATGGACCGCGGGTGTTAGAGGGTGGGGGGTAAGGGTCGGGGAGGTAATTTGATGATTTTTTTTTTCCACTGGGGGTGTAAGGCAAGAGATGGGTTAGTCAAAGTACGGAGATGGTATCAAAAGAAAGAGAGTGAGAGGCAAAGACCAATCAAGACTTTGATGCCTTTAAGACATCGCCGCCAATATCCGCCACAAGAGAAGTTCACAAGGACTCGGAAACGGGGTTGTGCCCGTAAGACACCGCCGTGATACGCAACCAACTTGACAATTGGACAATCTGCA
This sequence comes from Ambrosiella beaveri, assembly GCA_030294605.1. Classification (NCBI taxonomy): domain Eukaryota; kingdom Fungi; phylum Ascomycota; class Sordariomycetes; order Microascales; family Ceratocystidaceae; genus Ambrosiella; species Ambrosiella beaveri. The sequence continues at coordinate 154,166 of JARQWA010000028.1, forward strand.
TGACATTTTTTTCTTTTCCCTCCGTCAGATTAAGACCCTGATCATTCTTCCATCAAACCGACATTCATTTTTCGCCACATTTTATGTCCCCGCAGCTAAAAAAAAAAATAACACAGCTGCCTCTGATCAAGTAAGTTCCCTCTTCCATCGCCCTAGGCCAATCATCTCAGCCCGTCCATCCCATCACATCCACATATATATATAAACAAGACGATCATCACCAATCCTGCCCTCGCATCCCGATCCGCAAGCCCGAGTTGCCCATTCGTTATCAAATCTTCATCACCATTACTCATCACCATCAAATCGCTAATCACCATGATGATTATCATTAGAACCCCCGACCTGACCTGAAAAAAAAAGTCAATCAAAAACCCTAAGGGTGAGGGAAAAAGGGTAAATTTCAAAATCTTAGTAATACGTATCTGTCGACGTCATTGTCAATTTAAGAGGAAGTCATGATCATCAACCACTAGGGTTTAAAACCCTTACAGTACTCTTAACATGAGAATAGTAACAAATCATACATTATCCGTCTAGTAGCCTATATATCAATAATCTTCGTAAATACCACCCCTTAACCACCCCTCTAATCCTCATCCTCCCCTGCATCCAGCCTTTCGGCATACTCCCTAATCTTCTCCCCCAACACCGTCCTCTCATACCTCTCCGCAATCTTCCCCGCCGCCTGCACCATCCGCCCCGTCCGATCTCTAAACAACCTCACTATCTCCAACGCCTTCATCCCCCTCTCCTCGCCTTCCCGACACTCAATCGCCAACAACTGCAACAACGTCTTGTCCATTTCCGTACACACCCTCGCCAACCGCGACTTGTTCGCCAGCCGCTCTTCACTGCTGCCGGCACCGTCTTCCAAAGTCCCGGTCAACTGCGCAGCCAGCAGTGAATGCAGCAAGAATGCCTGCTCCAGTTTGCGGGATTCAGAGGTATCTTCTTCCTCGTCGTTGTCCGCCATGTCGGCGTCACCATCGGCGTCGGCTGCCTTCTTCTTTGCCTTTTCCTTGGCGTCGGCCGCCGAATGCAACGGCACCGAGAACTCAAAATCAGACAACAGTGGCCGCGGGAAATAAGGATGGCGATCGCCACCCTTGAGGATAATGCAATGGAACTTGTTATTGGCAACGGCAATGGGGAAGTAGTTTTCGTTCTTCTTCCCACTGGCAAGACGGGCCAGCAGCTTGGTGTCGAGGAGCGGTGCCCAGTAGGCGCGGCCGGGGCGCCGCCAGTGGACAAGGGTCAGGAGGACGCCGGTGGAATCGTAGATGCACGGGTCGCCTTCATCGGAGAAGAAGACACTGCGGAGGGAGGCACCCAGGGGAAGGGCGACAATGTCTTCGTTTTGGATGACCTCATCCTTTTTGATGTTTTCAATGGTGTACAGCAAACGAGCTTGTCCGTCGGCGCCCACGGGGCCGTTGCCGACGGTCATGACGTAGTTCTTCCAGCTGGCGCAAGTAACTGCGGGCATCGACTTGGGTCTGTAGACACGGTAGGGCAGGCCCAACAGCGTAAATATGCGCACGTAGCCACCAGTAGTAATAACCGTAGTAAAAGAGTCGGAAAGGGACATGGCAAGGACGTCTTCGCCGGAGGGCAGATCGGTCCGCCAGTCGGTCCGCTGGGTCCAGGTTTCGTGAGGTCTGTAGAAGAGATTGGCGGGGACTCCGGGACGACTCGGCGACGAAAAGAGCGTGCCGGACTCAGTAAGACAAGCTTTATCGTAGAGGAAGGTATCGGTGAAGTGGAAATCACGCTGGAATTCCCGGTCATAGAACTCGACAGTGACAGTGTTGTGTGAATCCTGATCAACCGTCCACACGGCACCAATCAAGTTGAGCCTCAAATACTTTCTGTTCCCTCTCCATGGCGTCGCCCCGGGCTGGAAGGCCTCGTGGAATGTGGTGACCATCTGATGATGCCGTTTCGCCGACGGAGCCAGGGTACCCTCAGGGCCATCGGACGCCCGCCGTTTGCGTCCTGTGGTATACCCTGCGCCATCATCGTCGACAACAAAGTCGTCCAGTTCCGAGTCACTGCCAAGATCTTCGCCCTCATCTTCGGGATTCCGGGGTCGTGAGGCCAGAGCAGTGCGGAGGCCGTTGCCGGCTTGAGCTCCGGCAAGGGCGTGGTTGCTGACGGATTGCTGCAGGGGAAGTCTAAGGAGGACGGCATTTTCGTCTCTCAGGAGGTCCGGGTGGATGTAGACCTCGCCCTCACTAGTGGTAAAGGACAGCAGATTCTGTGTGGGGTGCCACGCCAGGTCCATGACGTTGGAGAACTCTAGTGTTTGCACAATTGTCTGCGCTCCGGCATTCCATAGCAGGATCTTGCCATCCTGTGCCGCTGTTGCCAGCACGGCACCGTTGGGCGACCACGCCAGCGCCGTAATCATGCCCGAATGCCCATTCTCAAACGTCGCATGCTTCTGGTAGTCATCCCTTGAAATCAAAAAGACGTCCCTCATCGGCGACGCCACGGCAAACGCCCGTCCATCCGGATGCCAGACCACCTCCGCGCTCCCCGGACTCTCGGCATCAATCGACCCAATCATCCCATCCAACTTCTTCAACAGTTCCGGCTCGGGCCCGAGCAACGAGTACATGTAGATGATTCCATCCTGACAGGATACCGCCGCCAGGGACCCCCGCGGGTCAATCGACACATGCTTCGCCGGCCGATTATGCTCCCGGAGCACTCTGACCTTTGCATGATCCGCCGTCGAGACAATCTTGACTGTCAACTCATCGCTTGCCACCGCCACCCACTTCTCATCCCCCGACAAGAACAAATCTCTCACCGACATCGTCACCCTCGTCATAATCTCCTTGAACGTCGGCGGGTCGCCCACCGTGTACACCGAGACGGTCCCGTCATCGCCGCCCACGTAGAAGTAGTCGGTGCCGGCGGCGACCGCGTAGCTGTTCTCGGGCACATCGTCAATGTTGATGGGCTCGCCGTCGAAGCCGGTTTTGTAGAGGCGGAGAGTGGGGTTGGCGCCGGCGGTTATGAGGCGGGTTCCGGGGGGGTTGTAGGCGCAGCGGGTGATGCCGCGGGTGTAGGCGGGGCGGGCGCGGGGACGGATTGTCGACATGGCCTGGGCGTGTGTGTGTGTGTGTGTGTATATGTGTGGGATTGTGGATGGGTGTGCGACTGAATTCACTTTTGGTGGCGAAATTGGTCGGAGGGAAGACTGGGATGTAAATAGCGGTTTGTTATTAAGGAGTTGCGATGGGAGGGATGCACAGGTGCAACGCGATAGACGCGTTTCCATTTAACCTTACAGGGTAATAATCAAGGAAAGGGGTACTTAAGCAGAGCTAGAGTTGTCTTTACAGACAGTGGAATCCTCATTAGTGTAGTGGTGATCATACCTGCTTGTCACGCAGGTGACCTGGGTTCGATTCCCAGATGGGGAGCATTAGTTTTCGGGTTTATCTTTTTTTTTTTTTGGGCCTTGTTAAAGAATTTACTTTTTGGCAACGGGTGGGACTTTTCCGTGTAACATGGGCACAACTACATACGTCAATCGTAGATTTTTTCTTTCTGAATTTCCATGAACATAAAAGTCTATCTGCAGTCTATATATAAAAAAAAAGGCACAAGAAAACAATGGTATCAAGCAAACAAATACAAAAAAAAAGAAACGAAAATGATAAAATAAACATCGTAAGTCTTCACACCCAACTCCTTCAACTCAGCCGTCTCCGTCTCGACTCCCTCCCATCGCCCCCCTCTCTCCGTCTTCTCCCCTTCCCCCCACTCCCATTCCCACTCCTAACTCTCCATTCCTCCACCAACCCAGGCCTCTGCTTCGCCGCCGCCGCCGTCCCCGCTAAAACCGCCCTACAAACATGAAACTGTGCAATCTCACTAATATGCACCTGCCTGCCACCACTCTCCTGCACATTGAAAAACTTATCATCGAGCACATCGAGCACCGAGCGCCCCTCGCAATCGCGTACATGCACGTTGGCCCCGCCATCAAGCAGGGCCCGCAGCGCCAGTTTCTTCCCGCGGTGACAGGCGATGTGCAGGGCGGTTTCCCCCTTGCGGTTGCGCGCGTTGACGTTGGCGCCGGCGTCGAGGAGGTGCTTGATGAGCTCGCGGGGTGAACTGCGGTCGGCCGAGTTCTCGAGCGAGTTGGCGACGAAGACCATCAGCGGGGTGTTCCCCCGGATGTCGTACCCGTTGACGTCGACGCCAAGCTCGATGAGGTTACGAGCCGTCTCGATTCGTTGGCGCATGCGTTCTTTGCTGGTGTCTTCGTGTTCAAAGGGGCCGACATTAGCGGATGCAGAAGCAACTGTAGCAGCGGGCGAGGCCGCGCGGGAGGTGGGGCGGTGAGGTTTATTTTTGGGGCGGTTGGTTTGCAGGCTGAAGATGGCGGCGGCGAGGCAGTGGAGGCTGTTGCGCCCTCTGGCGTCGCGGGTAGCCGGGTTCTGGAAGGCGTCGTTGACGGTGGCGAGGAGACGGGCGTGCATGGCGACGTGCTGGTCGGTGGGGTAAGGGATGTCAGTGGGCAGCGGGACTTCGGAGTCGGATGTGATGGGCTGGTCGTCGTCGTCGGGGTCGAAGGTGGGGAGGGGGAGGCCAAAGGGGGTCGTTGAGGTTATTGAGGGGCAGGAGTTAAAGGCATCGGGGGTTAGGTGGAAGTTGTAGCGGTGGAGGATGTTCCGGAGGGTCCCGGACATGGCTATGTCGCCTCTGATGCGCTCGGCGAGGGAGTGGATGAAGGTGCGGCCGTAGTGATCGCGGGCGGTGAACGTGTAGGTGTCTTGGCGGAGGGGGTCGAGAAGGGCGATGAGGGCCGCTTCGTCTTGAAGCCAACTAATATCAAGGAGGTGCAGGAAGGTTTGCCGGAGAGAATTTGTCGCACCGGTCGACGCCGCCAGAGGCCCTGTGGGTGTCACAGCGTGGAGAATCAGATTATGCCGTACGTTCCGCAGAGCGAGTACATGCAGCGCCGTGTTCCCAAAGCAATCGACGATATCAGCAAAGGTCGCCAAGTTGTTCTCACTGGCGGCCATTAGATCGTTAAGCCGGATAGTCCCAGACAGAGGTGATTGATGGAGCCAAGCGGAGGCTTGCAGGGCGCTTTGAAGGGAGCATTGGCAGTGAGCTGTGTTGTGCTCAATGTCCATTCCGGGGCATACAGAGGATGTCATCAAAATATCGGAACGAAGGAGGTCCCAAGGAACAGCCGTCGGCTCCGGGCGCTTGCGGGGAGAATTCGGATCCCGAGACCACAAATCTCGAGAGTCCGCGTCAAGATTTGGCGGGTCCGACGGGTTAGGCCGATGGTGAATGGATGAACTCAAGATTGCTGGTACCGACGTGACGAGGATATACAAATACTTCATGAATGTGCGCGCCGAGCGGTCCCGATTGGCATCCGGGATCGCGGCATTGAGATGCAGGATGCCGTCTTCAATCTCGTCATCCGTAACAATCGATGGCGACGGAGGCGGAGAGCTGCAGCTGGTGGTGGCGGTGGTAGACGTGGGGGAGCTGAAGGGGTAGGCGGATGTGGCTGCTGTTGCTGTTGATGTGGCGGGGGGGATTTTGAGGCAGAGAGGACGGCCGGCGGCGCGGGCGCGGTGGAGGAAGTGGGGAGAGAGAATATGGGATTTGAGGCGGGCAATGCTGTCGGAGATGTTGTTGGCGCGGGCCCAGCGGAGTTCTTTGCCGGCGATGGAAGAGATTTTCTTGTGGGCGGATTCTTCTCTGTGTGGTGGAGGTAGGAGGGGGTGGATGTTAGTGAGGGAATTGAGATGTGGGAGTGAGAAAGACAAAAAAAACTTACTTGGGGACATCAGCGGGGTCGCGAGCAAAGGCTTCGACGACTTTGAGGAGGGTGAGGAGGGTGAGGTGGGTATTCATGTAGGCGGTTATGAGGGTCCACATGGAGTGGATGGTCCATTTGGGGGGGCGGCCATTGGGGGTGGAGGTTGGAGAGGGGGAAGCGGAGAAGGAAGGGGAGGCGAAGGAGAGGTGGCGAGCGGGGGTTGAGGAGCCGCCGGTGGGTGGGCGGTTATAGGACATGGTGATGATGGCTATTGTTGTGGCTGTGGTTGTTGGTGGTGGTGATTGTGTAAAGAGGGAATGAAAGATGATGAGTTATGATGATGATGATGAGGTCGGAAGAGGAGGAGGTGGAAGCGGGGTTATATGTATGTTGATGATGTTGGTGGCGTTGATGGTGGGATGTCGTAGGGTGTCGATAGCGGAGCAGGTGCGGAGTTGATCATGGCCAGACAAGTGAGGAATCAGAATGAGGTGTCAAGTGTTGATAGATGGAGACCTTTCGAGGAAATAATGAAAGAATAGACGAGGGACCATGAGTACAGTTGGTGATGCTAAAGATGCTGAAGATGCCGGTGACAGTGACAATGGCAATGACAAGGAAGCTAAGCAAATGTCAAGTTAAAGTTGGCAAACACATTAACCGTGTGCTTCAAATAGTAGCTTCTATTGCCATGATATGTAGATAGCAATGTGACTGCCGTTGCACTATCAGATCCGCTTGTTGCGGGTGTGTATTTGGTGACTAGTCAGGCTTGGTCTGGGGGTTAGGTGGAGAGGGCAATAGTTATAGTTATACTTGTAGTCACGATACCACACACACACACACACACACACACACAACACACTAGTGTTTCTTCGTTTCCTTTTTTGTATCCATCTTTATTGAATATCTAGCCTCTTGCCCCCACTATTTAGTCTCCTTCCCCAAGCCAAGTCCAAGTCTAGCCCTGATCCCATCTAAATATCTCCACCTTGATGAACTCTTCTGAAGCATACACCCTCTACACTCTCTACACCCCTCCCCTCGGCTGGGCCTATAACATCATATATACCAACAACCCAGTAATAAGATCTCTCTTTTGTTGTCAATCCCTTGGACTATTAAACGCCGCAAAACTGTCAAGTTTATGTGTCTTATAAATAAGGTTGTTTTTTTTTGAAAAGAAAAAAATAAAAATAAAAGTCACTTAATAAATCGATAATAACAGACAACTTCCAACATGAATCCCGGACCTCCGAATTTGAACTCGAACTCTTTTACCTGGCATCGGCTTTTGGGAAAGATACAAGCTTGGGCCACTGTGCGCGACACTGTAGTTGTTGGCAGGTATCCAACGTGTAAGTATCTTCCCAAGTAACATTGACTACATGTCATCATTTCGCCTTGATTTCCTGTGGTTGTTGGTCAACCTCGCAGCAGCTCAGCCCCAGACAAGAGGACCATCAGGCAAAATCAAAAGTACTTTGTAGATAGTTGATCATTTCAGGATAAAAAAAAAAGAAAACACCTACCAAAAAATCAAAGGAATACTGTGTTATGCTCAATGTTTCGGCTGTGGTACAGTGTCAATTTGTTTCTGAAATGCGCTGCTACGTCTGATGTCACAATGGGACATTATGGGTCACGGCCATATGCTTGCTGATGTGCAGACTCTATCGAGATAACACATACACACAACACACACACATCATGTTGCCAATTTGCCTATCTGTAGTTAAAATACTCAGTCTACTTATTCACGGAACGAGGTCGATCAATGTGGCCGCGAGGCGGGGTCTTGGTGTGTTCGTGATCAATTGTGGCCAGCCTAGAACCCGACTGCGTGACAATATGTCGAGCCTCTTGACATCATAGCCTTCCCCCCCCCCTCCAGAAACACAGAAACACAGAGAATAACCCCTTTACATTTATTTCGTAAAAACCTATTCCCAAGTCCCAAGATCAATAAGCATTCACTCGTCTGCCCACGCTTGAGAGGCGCAGTAATCTGACAGCTTCTTGTTGCACATCATCTATGTCACAACCTTTTCAATCCCCCTCCTTCTTTTTCTTTCTTTTTTTCTTTCTCTCTCCCGCCTCACCTCAAACCTCGCTTCCCGATACAACGAACCCAACAGAGTCCTCTCTTCTTCTTTCCCAAGCCTCCCATCAGCCACTATGCTAAATTTGCATCACCACCATCCACCTCTTTCAGTCCCCCTTCTGAACCTCACATAACCCCAACCCCAACCCCCGCCAGCCAAGCCAAGCAACCAAACATCTGGTAGGCTTAGATTAGCAACCGGTTTCTATTTTGATGGATGAAACCGCGAAACGGATGGGCATGTTCTGTTTCTCATGAGAAAAGGGTCAGGGATTTGTTGGTTTGCTTGATTGGGGGGAGGGGAGAAGAGGAAAAAAAAAAAAACATTGCAAATCCTTGTATCAATGGATAGACGGAAGCGGAGGCGAAGTCGTAGTCGACTATTTGGGAATGGGGATGCAAGGAGATGTTTCTAGAGTGGTATTTCGGAAACGGTAACTGCCGTTAAGCTTTAGGGTTGTCGAGGGGATGAAACATTGGGGTGGATGCCAAGGGTATTTACTAAATATTGTTGTCTCTTGGAGATGGATGAGGATGGGAAGCATCTTATTGTATAACATAGCATGACTTTTATATGGTCAAGATGATGGGGAATCAGATGCATACAATGAGATTTGGTATGGGCGGATTTACAATAGATGCTGGCATCATGGGGCTGTTGGTTTCCTGATTTGGTCGTGTTTCACAACTCACCAGACACCGACATACATTACAAATGTAGTTTCCACATCAAGCAATAGAAAAAAAAAGGAAAGGAAAGCAAGAAACCCACTGTACCTGCATCTATACACTTCTGTTCCTTCCCACATCGGTTCCTTTTCCCTCCTTCCCTGCTCCTTCCCGCATGCTCGTCACTGCCCCGGCACCACTGCCCATTGTTGTTTGCCATTACCCCCGCCATCTCTCGGTCTCCCAATCTGGAAATCGGCAAATCGCACAATTATCCCATTGCATGAAGTCAAAAAAAAAAAGGACATCAAAAACAGCCTCACGTCAAAACAAGCCAATTGAAAACCACGCACTTGTAAACAATCATTACATCAGAAAAAAACGGATATGATATAAGCAACCATCAATATTACCGGTGATATATGCTATACCATGAGGGAAATCCCCCCTCCCTCCCTCCAGCAGAAAACAACCACAAGCATCTCAAACGGTGTCTTGGTCGATCTCGAGATAAATATAACTACTGATCGCCGGGGGCCCACCCCACCCGGCTTGCTGCGGGGTTTATGGCTGTCTGGCTGTTTGTCTGTTTGTATGAACCCAGATAGGCAGATGCAAATGACATTCCGGAAGGGCAGGACGAGACGGGTCCGGGTGGAGACAGGATATGCCGCAATTGTAGCAGGTGGGAGTCTGCTGCGTTGGGAGTTTCGATTTGGGGAACACTCCCGAGTATTTTTGTATTTTTATATGTACAGTCATGACTATTTAAGCTGGCCGCGACAAACTTGGGGTAAATTTCAAGAAATTCCTACAGCAGACCTCTGGAAGAAAATATTTTTTTTTCATACCACAATAGCTCATCTTAATAAATACAAATTGTTATAAATCTGTAGTTTAGCTATTTTTTGTATTTACTGGATTTATTCATATTTATTTAATATCATTATAGACATATATTCTGGGATTGTAAATAGGGCCTCTGATTAGAAGGTATCACCACCTCGAAACATACTTATTTTTTTAAAATAAAATTCTAACTATACTACCGCTTGATGTTAAAATAAAAAACAAAGCATGTTCAGATTCACAATTGACTAGATTAACACATATATATTCCTTTCTTTTTAATAAGATCCTGAGTAGATATATATATACATATCTAAAGTTGACCTTAGATTCAATAAAGTAATTTCAAGGCTCTACTTTTAAAGCTGAATTTAATCAGATAAATATCCATAAAATATAAAACACTTGGTATTACGAGAAAGGGAAATGGCCAAAAAAAAACATAGGAAATCATAACTTCATGCAGATTTCCTGTGTTTTGAAGTAGATATACTTGGTCTTTGGTGATGGACCAAATCAAACATGAAATTTCTCCCAAAATTTTGTAGCCCGCTTAAATGTCTGTCACTGCATGTGTTATTAAGCCCACTTTTTTCTTTAGCTTTTTGTGAGTTTACATGTGCTTTTCTTGATAAGTTTCATGATGATGCGCGCAAGGACCGAGGCTTCTTCGCAGGGACTTGATTAAGAAGCCAGATATGATGACGATGGTGGTGATGAACTTTGACTCTTTAGGTTGAAGATTTGATATCTTTGGCTGATTTGGGGTTGGGGTTGGGGTTGGATTTTTGGGAGACGAAACTCTTGAATTGTCCGTGAGTTTTTACACTTTAATCCCTGTTTTTCTATCTTTATATAAAAAAGTCAAGATTTCTTGATGTCTTTTTCATCACGTTGTGATTCTTTGTGTGGATCTTCTCTCGTTAAGAACCAACATATCTCCTCCGCCTCCGTACTATCCTCTTACACCCCCCGGAATACTCATTCATCTTCATGATGTAAGCTATTTTTTATTTTTATTTTGTCCGAGGCTGATTTGTGTGTACATACATGCATACATACCACGTTAGAAAAAAAACTCACTAAGCCCCGGATCCTACCGAGTTAGTAATCCATAATGGTCATGAATATGCTGCCAATACCATCTAGGAATTCGGCTGCCTGTTCTCTTCATGGGGCAGTGGCCTGGCTGTGTATATCCATCATCTATCAGGAGTCAAACTAGCCAAGATAACTTCATGACAATGATCAACACAAAGTCTGGACAAGAAATTAAGCAGCCGTGATAACTTATTTGACAATAGACAAGAGGCTGGGTAATAAACTTCCAGTAAGTTTTGTCGGTGAAGATAGAGATGGAAACAAGATGCGGGCTTGAATTGAATACAACATAACCTAAATTCTTACAAGGATATATGGTTTCTGATAAATATGCATGTATGGCACAAAATTAGCGATAGCCGCGGCGACGGCGTCTAGGTCCAAGACCCGATGATGCTGCCGGGGCAAACACTATTCGATGCAGTCTAGTCTCAGCCTAACGGTAGCATTTTTTTTTTTCTTTTCTTCTCTTTCCTCCAACGTGTCACTATGCACAACCGAATTCGGTTGTCAATGGATTTGTCAGCAAAAGTCAAATTCATCATGCAAGATCCTTGTTGATCATCGAGGGCATAGAAGCCAAGTAAATACGACACTCGCTGGCTGCTTTGCTATAGGTGGTGTTTGATATAGAATAGCAAGATCTATAACATGTACAAAGCTAAAATCCTCCTCCACTCACCAAATCAACTATTGACTGTCCTACAAACAAAAGTCACATTGTTTTCTCGCCTGTCGCGCTTCAAGCGGCCATCCCTATTTTCTCCCCCTGAATCTAAAAAAAGAGCAAAATTTCCCAAACAGACCCGTAACCGCCACCAAGACCCAAAGGGCGCACCTTGGCGATACCATATTGCCCCGCCAGCAACATCTACACATATATAAGGTACTTATGGATTTTTATCTAGTTACGGCATCTTTTTTTCTTTTTTTTTTTTTTTACCCATTTGTCTTGGTTGTATAGCATCGTTCTACAAGACACCACTTGGCACCACAGACTTGAAACAACCATAGCCTTTCTTGGCGGAGGTCATAGCAGGGAAAAAGATCATGATCTTTTTGGATGCAGGGTTAGGGTATACCGGAGGTATCTCAAAGTTCGTCTTTGACAGGATAAGCCAAGGATGAAGATGACGACGGGATCTGTGACTGAGATTGCAATCCCAGAATCTCCTCCGAGAGAATCGAACCAGAGAGAACACCAGAAATAAACTCTTCGATAGTCTCCGCCGTTATATCTGTCACCGGCGCCACAAACGTAGCCCCCACATGTCGATTAACCAACGTCAAAAGCCCCGTCGTTTCCGCTGTCGTCGGCCGCCCTTCACGATCAATAAGTTCATAATCGTATTCAGATGTCTCTGATAGAAACGACGGGGTCGCCCCTTCTTTTTGGAAGCGCGCAGGGAGAAGTTCGGGGTAGCAGAGAGAGTTGACGGTGAGGAAGGTGAGATATTCGGAGTATCGGGCGGCGAGGGGGGCGAAGGTGGCTGTGAAGGTTGTGCGGGCGAGGGAGGAGGGGGAGTGGAAGAGGAGGAGGGATGTGGGGAACTAGCGGTGAGGGGTTGGTTGGTTGGTTGGTTGGTTAATTTTAGTTGGGGAACTGGTTGTGAGAAGAGATGAAGGGAACGTAGACTTACCGACATGACGTCGAGTTCTGCGGCGCGGGTGAAGCGGCGGATGCCGCTGGTTGTGAGGCAGCGGGTGACTAGGGAGGCAACATTTGCATCGACGGGCCCCGTGAACTGCCGGGCGACTTTGCCATCTCGGCATTCAACTGTGGGTAATTCCTCCGTCTTCGTGACCGCAACAGTAGCAATGCCGCGCCATCTCTCGGCAATCTCAGCGACAATCTGGTGATACAGGTCCTCCGTTTCCTCGTCGTTGGGCACGCTGAAGAGCACCGGGTATTCGAAAGAAAAAAGGAACTCGGTTGTTTGGGAGAGAGGGATGGCGGTGATGGGGGGCCGGGAGAGATGGGAGAGATATTGGAGCATTGCGGGGGCTTCTTTGGGGTTCCGGTAGCGGTGGAGATGGCTGTTGTCGTAGAGGCGGACGGCGGGGGTGGTGGGGATGTCGTGGGGGGAGCAGAGATGGGGATCTGCGTGGCAGTTGACGGTGAGTAGGGAGATGGGGGTTTCTTCCTCCGCCTCTGGTGATTCTGTGGAGGGAATGGTGGGGTGGTGGTGGAGGGTTGTGCGCCATTCGCGGAGGAAGAGGGCGGAAGCGGGATCGGGGGGCTGGTGGTGGTGGTTAGCTAGAAGTGGACAGAGTGGGTTTTGGGACGGATAGGGGTGACATACGGTGACGACTGGAAGGTGTTAGTAGCGGAGTTATCTTGGCAGAAGGAGAGCGACTTACAGGCTACAAAGTTTCGGCCGGTGGTAATGGCCTGGGAGAGATCCTGTGCTGTGGCATATTGAATCTCTGTTGACGCCAGCGCCAGCGTAATGAAGGATACAAAAAGGATGAGTTTCATGTTACTATTTTGCTTTTGTTAGTGTAGTGATCACAGAAAGTTGATACATAGTCTTGTTCACCTTGGAAAAATCTCGGATGATGCCGATCTAGAGGCAAGATTACACAACACAAAACATACAATACTATTGGCTATCCTATATTGACGCCAAAAAAGATGTCCAAGTCAGCAAACTGAGAGATATACAAAAACTACTGAGTGTAAATATCGTAATGGATGATTACCAGTTCATCATGTTCCAGTTCGCCATTCCCCTGTTGGACATCTCTGCTGAATAAGCGCGATCAAAGCGCGAGCAAGCAAGCGTGAGATCAAACATAAAACATCATCATCAGACTGTCAGTCCACCTTTTCTATGATGGACTGTACTTTTCCCTTTCTCCGTCCTGTGATCCACTAAAACTATTACCGAAATCCTCAGAAACCCCCCAAAATGCACACAGTGACAGCCTTGTTAAACATCCTACCTCTATTCCCCGTACTGGCCTCCGCCACGCAAATCCCCGTCGGGGACTCCCCGGCCCCAGCCCACGACTTCCACGCCCCGGACCCGGCCGCCCCGTTTGTCTGCGAGCACCCGCCGTACAAGACACACCTGGTCTCGGCATCTCCCTTAGTAATCTACCTCGAAAACTTCATCACCCCCGCCGAGCGCGCCGCCCTATTACAAACCGCGTAAATTCCCTTTTTCTTATCTCTTCTTTCTCTCCTTAACATCCACGCTAACACACTCTCCTCCGAAGCCCCCCCTTCCTCTCCTCCTCCGTCACAACTGGCAACACCACCACCCAAAACACCCACCGCACCTCCTCTTCCACCTCTTTGCCCCCCTCCAGCCTCATCTCCTGCATCCACGCCCGTGCCCTTGCCTTCCAATCCTTCTCGCTGCCTCCCTCCCACCTCGAGCCCCTCCAACTTGTCCACTACACCCCCGGCCAACACTACTCCTACCACACCGACTGGTTTACCAACCCCGCACACACCACCGTGGCCACGGGGGGCAATCGGGCGTCGTCGTTCTTTGGGTACATTCGCGCGGACAACCTGATCGGCGGAGGCACGCGGTTCCCAGCGGTCAAGGTACCGCCGCCTCTTTCCCTCGCTGATGAGGAAAAGTGGTGCTGCTTTGTCGAGTGTGATGGAGAGTGGGAGGAGGGCGTGACGTTTCGGGCGGTGGAGGGGAATGTGGTGTATTGGGAGAATTTGGTGGAGGCGGGGGACGGGCAGAGGGTGGGAGATCAGAGGACGGTGCATGCGGGGTTGCCGGTGGTGGCGGGGGAGAAGGTTGGGATGAATATATGGACGAGGGAGGCGCCGATTGGGAAGGGAGTGAGGGGGTATTAGGGTTTGAGAAGTAAGGCTGGGACAGAAGATGAGAGAGGATATGATTAGATTTGTAAATGTATTCAGATTCATGTTATAATGAAAAAAAAAAAAAATGAAAAGAAAAAGAAACCCAAACGCCAAACAAAACAAAAATCAACATTTAACCTTGTGTGTGTTCTCCCTTCTCGCTCAACACCAATAAACCCTTACACCGAAGGCCAGTGAATCTTACTACACTCCCCCTCCGCCTCCACAAACGCCTTAATTCTCTCCACCTCCCACCCACTCGTCCACCGCCCGCCATCCTCCTCCTCCCTCGGCTCCCCCATCTTCCAACTCCACCCCAACGCACACACCCCATCATGAAACCTCCACTGATAGCACCCCTTATTCACACTGCATGCCCTCTGGCAATTCGTCTCCGACTCCCACGCCACCTTTTCCTCCTCGAGCAACTGGCCGTCCGCGGGCATCTTGTGCCGGTTGTACTCGGTGAGGCTAGCCGGTGGATCCGCCCGGTTGAAGAGGAAGCGGTCCTCGGAGAGGTTGTCCCAGTGGTTGCGGAGGTCCTGGAGCTTCGGGGCGACGAAATGGTGGTAAATGTCTTTGAGGAGCATGGGGGTAGAGAGGGCGGAGGTGCTGGGGTAGCGGGTGGCTTCATAGTTGTAGAAGGAGGAGAGCTCTTCGGCATTAAGGTGGTGCATGGTGACGATAGGGTGGCACCAGTGGGTTTTGCCAAAAGGGAGAGTGTAAGGTTTTTCACCATTGATGGTGGGCCACTGTTGCAAAAGTTAGTCGTCTTGAATCTACAGATTGCTACACATGTGTGGTGTTGTGATGGTTGTTCAGGTAATCTTCGGGTAAATGCATTTTGTGCCGGTAGCCGAAAAAGACCCGTTTTTTTTGTGTGGGACAGCCTTGGGTGTCACCTACCATTTGCTTAACATCGATTCCCGTCTTGTCCTTCAAGCTGCGCGCCAGCATGTAATCGCCACAACAGACGCCCTTTGTCTGCACGTCATACTCATTGCCTATATTCTTGTGCTTCCCCGCATACTCCCGCATGGCCCCCTGCGACAAGATATACCCGGAGCCCCCATGGCCAAACGGGAACCCGGCCAGCATGGTCACGGAGCCCAAATAATACTTCTCGCGCGGATCCATACGGGCAAGCCACTGGACGAGCGTCGGCCACAGCACGTACGTGTCGGCGTCAACGGTGACGTACCAGTCGTAGTTGGGCCGCAGGGCATACGTCTTCTCGGCAATGTGGATGTTTTTGTACTTGTCGAGGTTCCAGCCGTCGTCGCGCGTGTTGTGGAACTTGCCGTAGTTCTTGGTGCACGTGATCTGGTCGATCTGGCACTTTTTCTGCCGGCGGTACAGGTCGAAGTCCGGGTTTCCGTCCTTGGCCTCGTCGAGCACCGACTCGAGCGAGTCGCGCACGTAGTAGCCTGAGATGTTTTGCTCGAGGTCCGACCAGACAAAGTACTCGGGCACGCACTTGAGCACCGTCATGAACTGCGTCGGCAGCTTGTCAAAGGCCTCGGTGGCGCCTGTCTTCATGATGAGGAGGATGTTGCTGGTGTCGGGGAAGGCGTCGCAGGCTGGGTCGAGGCGGCGTGCCGGCTGGTCGAGGGTAGAAGGGAGCACGGTGCCGAGGCTGGGCATGGAGCCGAGGGTTTGCGTGGTGACGTGGTGGGGACCTTTGCCGGCAGGGAGTTGCTCGTAGATGTTGTTGTTGGGGTTCTCGGGGCGGGTTGGTGGTGGTGGTGGTAGGTGTGGTGGTTGTTGGGGTGGGGGACCATGGTGGGATGAGGGGGTGCCGTCCGGGTGTCCGTTGGCGTTGTGAGTGGGAGGTCCGGAGACGGGTGAAGGGAGGAAGGTGGTGGGGGAGAGAGTGAAGAGGAGGAGGGTGAAGACGAGAAGAGTGAGGAGGAGGAAGGCACGACGAGAGAGAAGGAGGAGGATGGGGCGGGGGAAGGGGAAGGAGTCTGTTGTCAGGCCCATGGTGAGTGTGTGAGTGTCAAGGTGGGGTGAGTTATATGAGTGTTGGCATTTGATGTATTGTTAGAGTCGTGGTTGTAATAGTCCTTGTAGTGGTGATGATTCTTGTTAGAGTGTTGTAAAACGAATGCTTCTTCAAAGGAACAAATTGTCGTTGTAGTGCGTCAGTACGATGACGTCGTTGGTTGATGATGCTTAGTGTCAATACTGTCAAAAAAAAAGGTCTAATCTTCCAACAGGACTGTTTCTCAGAGAGTGTGTGCGAATGTAAAAAAGAAAAATATAAATATCAAGTCTAACAAAATAAAACAAAAAAACGACAACGCCTATCCAATGCTCTCTATCACCACCGTCAAAATAACAATAATAACCAGAAAGAGAAAAAAGGAACAAGAAAACCAAAAATCGAGATTCACTTCCAATTGGCCTCCCACCTCCAGCTAAATATATTCTTAGACCTCCACCATCAAGCCGATTACTACATAGTAGATAAATACATAAATTCCTTTTGCACAGCCAAGTCCTAGTTCGGTCTCATTGGAACAAGAGCAGAAACGACACGAGCAAACTGTAAACTAGAACCACTAAGGGGGAAATGCGCCCCGTTGCTGTTGTTTCTGTAAGTATAGTTCTTTTTTTCTTTTTTACGAGTTAAAGCTACATATAAACCAAAGAAATCCTTGGCTTTGGAAAAGCATGGGGAAGGGCAAGGCAGGGCAAGGCCAGGGGGAAGGGGGGCGTAGTCGGTGATGGTGGGACGTCATTGGAGGGGGTGTGAGGCCAAGACGAAGAGATTTATACGGTTTTTACATGAATTGAAGATGGGAAATACTTGTGTGATGTTTGTCAAGTCAAAAGAAGATATTTGTGGTTTTTAATAGAGACAACAAAACATACGGAGTCATCTTGAGAAACAGCGTACATTTTGGCGGTGGGCGGCGGGGGCGCTTTCTCGTACCAGTGTGATCCTCACTCACTTGTCTGCACAGCCCAGTTGAACTATGGTCAGCACTTTCTTTTTTCAAAACATTACTTGCTATATATCAACTTGCATTCCTCAACTCCGTCATTCTCTATTCCAATCCGATATGTCATACAGATACATGTTGACATACAGTATATACAACAATCCCCAAACATGACCTCATCCATCTTTCCTCTCCTCTCCTCAATCTTTCCAAATCCCCACCGCTTCATCTGAAAATGGATAAAGTCCGTGCCGCCGTGTCCAAAGCTTCTTTCTTTCTTTTTTTTTCATCCCATCGCCGCCGCCGCAATCTTCAAACCGGCACAGATAGAAACCTAAAACTAAATTCAATCTCATCCGATACAATCTGATCAGATCTTGGTTCGGTTTTTTTTGTTGTCTCATTAGTGAATTCCCGTGGGCGCTCTGGTGCAAACATTTCTTTATTAGAAATCCCGTAGTATTTGAGATTTCAATGTTACCTATTATTCAATGACAGAGTGGGAAAAGAAAGAAGGGGGAAAAAAAGAAGAGAAAACAAGAGGATCTTCGGCGTGCATTCGCTAGCGGGGCGAACACGAGAGATTCTCGATGGAAAACAGGGAACCTCGGTGCCGTGATGTCGTTACCGCGTCCCGTTGTTCCTCGCATGCGCCCAGATATCGTCGTCGTACGGATTAAAATATCAACATACATATATGTTTATCTATTGTCCATGTAAATATGCACATACAGATACACTGTATCAAACATCGTATATCATGACTCTTCCCCCCATCTCAATGCATCTCCACACCATCACTCATCGAACCTTCTATAACTTCTCTCGCGTCCCTGGCTAGCGGATAGTTTAAACGAGTTCAGGGAATAGGGAGACAGGAAAAATGGGTCTCGCTTTAACAGACAATGGCGACGACGCACGATGCCAAGATGCGGCTCTAGCTGACGGCGAGATGGGTGTATATACAGAGTCAATTGTCTTGGTGCTTGGCACTAGATTCGGAGGCTGCTAGTGAGACATTGCTGAACTAGATAACTGCAAACATGAACTCACCATTGGAGAAGGAAGGGAAAAGGCCATTGGCAGGAACAGAAATGGATGGCTCTGATTGGTGGAACTGACTGGCTGTTGTGACCCACTTCTTGTGAAACTCTCATTCCCTCATTCCCATAAAACTGTAATCGGGATAAACATATCCCCTTGCGCCTTTATTTAACCTTTCACTTTCGTTATTCCCAATACCAATAACCTTAACAGGCACTGGCCCCCCCCCCTCCCTCCTCCAAATACCGATCGGCGTCATCCTCCGACGGCCTCCTCCATCCAACGACACATCACCTAATCTGACCAATTGCCAAAAGTAATTATATAAGCACATAAAAAGGTCTTGAATATGCATGAATACTCCTCAACCTATATAAATATGTACTCGTGTAGCTCTTATATAAAGCAAAGAGACATATCATGAACTTTAAGAACCCCTCCATTTCCAAAACAGTGTCGATCTCGTCAACATTTTCGCTAGATATAAATAAGTATATACACACAGTCCCAATAACGCTGCCACCTCCATCTGCACAAATGAGGGGAAAACATGCATTTTCAATTTTCACTAGCTATATTTCCATCATCCACAGCCTCAAATGCCCCACATGTCACACAAGCTTATCATATTCCCATTAAACAATCCACACTCAGAGACATCATACGTGAGACACCAAACACAATATCAATTCCCCTGATCCCTTGAATCTAAAAATTGTCTAAAATAAATTCCAATATGCAGCCACCTGTCTCGCTCCCTCATCATCATCATCATCAAACGTAAATATCTAGATCAACATAACCCTTAATCCAGCACGAACCCTAACAACACCATCACCTCCCCGACAACTCTACCCCACTCCTCACAACCCCCACCACCGCCCCCGTCTGAATCGCCTCATTCGCACCCCCCGAAATCCGATACTCCACCTCCGCCAACCCCTCCAGCCATTTAATCATCGCCTCCGGCTTCACATCCAACTTGACCAATTCCTCCGCCAGCGCCGTGACGATGTCTGCCAACGCGAGACCCTGCGATACCTTGATGGCATTGATGGTTGTGAGGCAGGCAGTGACGTCCGACGTTGACAAAAGGGTGTCGACGATGGTGCGGATGGCTGACGGGGGTGGCGCGGCGATGCAGTTATAGATGATCTCGGTGGTGATGAGTTCGCGTTCGATGTCCTTTTCAGGGATCTTGGGTGCGTTGCGTTCTTGGAGGGGGGCACCTGGGATCAGAACCGTTAGCATAGAGTTTCTTCATGTGATGAGTGGTAACAAATGAATGTAAACTTACTTGATGCGTGGCATGCTTGCAGGACGTTGAGAGCCCTTCTCATGTCGCCCCTGCTCAACTTTACCAGCGCCTCCGTCGCCTCTGGGCGAATCTTGACGCCTTCTTCCTCAATCACCTTGTCCACCAACGACTTGATATCCGCCTCCTTCAACGGGCTAAACCTAAACCTCGTACATCTCGACAGCAACGCCGGCGACAACTTGTGCGCATAATTCGCAATGATGCAAAACCGCGTATTCATCGTATATTTTTCCATAATCCGTCTCAACGCCATCTGCGCCGTGCTAGTCATTGCGTCCGCCTCATCCAAGATAATCAACTTGAAGCCCGCTACACCCTCGTTACCGCCGCCGCCACTGCCCATTCTGAAGATCTGCTTGGTTGATGCAAAGGTCTTGATTTGTTCGCGGACAACGTCAATACCACGGTCATCCGAGGCGTTCAGCTCGAGTACCATCTGCCGTATATTCTCCACCCCGTAGATCCGCCGGGCAAGCGCAAGGATAGTCGAGGTTTTACCGGTACCGGGTGGACCGTAGAGAAGAAGATGTGGGAGGCGGTTGGATTCGATGAACTTTGTGATCGTAGAGAGAATGGCATGGTGGCCAGAGACATCGGCGAGAGAGGCAGGACGGTATTTTTCAACCCTGGGGATAGTTAGTGGGTAGGATACGTAGAATGAGGGGTGGAAGGAACATACCAGGGGAGAGAGTCTTCAGCTTCAACGGGGAGATTGGCAGCGGAGCGTTTGCCTTTGGGAACGTCGGCCGAAAGGGTGACCGCGGGGACATCAACGTCCATTTCATCGCCGGACATGCTGGGCAAATTTGTGTATGAGGGGCTGGCTAGAACGTATTAAGGTAAAGGGGGAAAAGACGTTTGTGTGGCAGGCGGTAATGGCGAATGACGTTGGCAGTGATGTCGTTGGGTTGCTGGATATGATAAGGTCCGTCGGGAGCTATCTAGAGATCCACCTAAATGACAACCCCAATTCCCTGTCGACGCGTCTGCCGCGACACTTGGAACTCCATGCCACGTGACTTATTAACCCTTATTTGGGGAGGGGTATATAACCCTAAACTTACCATCATGGAAAGATATTTCGATAATGTGTGATATTTAATTGGTAAAGGACAAATAAAACCTTTTGATGAAACTGCCATCTGCAACTCGCGCAGAATTTCACAGAAGAATTACATTCATCAACCTAATCAGGCATAACCATGGCTCAAAAAAGTGCCCCTCTGATAACATCATCTAATGGAGCACCACATCTCCCCCACCTTCCACAACATACAAATTACACACAAATTGTCAGATCAAATCGCCGCACTAGTGCTTATTCTGTTCTCTTCTTTTCGTCGCATATTCTAGTAAGACTCTACATATCATTGACCTTGACCGGCAGCATGGTGACACGGTATTGAGATGTCGTCGTGACAAGTAAGGCATGATTACGTAAATACATGTCCAAAGGTCCATGTTACACAATATACTTTTTTAGGGTTATTTTATTTTATTTTATTTTTTTGCTTGAACTACACCTTCAACATTTTCATCAACGTCACTCCTTTACAATTCATTGATTTCATTCAAAACTTGGTTCAAACATTCAATCCTGAACTCCGAAACTTCACAGGACTGCCAAAAATCCCTACCACCATGTCCACCGACAACACCACTCCCTCCTCCGCCAAACCCTCCCCCGCCCTCCCCACCGTCAACAATAAAGCCTCCCTCAAATTCTCCCTCCTCCGCTCATCTTTCTCCCTCTCCCACTCCAGCCCTGCCACTACCTCGAAATACGCGTCAGCCTCCCTCGCCGCGCAAAACGAAGGCATCACGTTGAACTTGCCACATCACAATGCCGGCATCGACAGCAAGCCGACGGTGGAGAATCGGAAGAAGGAAGCAAATGAGGAGTTGAGGAGGAGGATTATGGGGAGGGGTGGGGGGGCGGATAAGGTTGAAAAGCAAGGGGGGAGAGGGAGGACTATTAGGGAGGAGAGTGAGGAGGATGAAGAAGAGGGGAGGTCGGGAGTAGGGAGGGCGAAGAGGGCGAAGAGGGAGGTGCAGGCGGGGGAGAAGGTGGAGGATACGACGGAGAGCAAGATGGAAACCTTGACGAGCGAGGGTAAGTCGGGAACG
Organism: Ambrosiella beaveri; assembly: GCA_030294605.1. Taxonomy (NCBI): domain Eukaryota; kingdom Fungi; phylum Ascomycota; class Sordariomycetes; order Microascales; family Ceratocystidaceae; genus Ambrosiella; species Ambrosiella beaveri. The sequence goes on from JARQWA010000028.1 coordinate 175,964, forward strand.
ATTGCGATTACGGCGATGACATCAGATGGCAAATCCAACAGCAACAAGAAAAAGAAGAACAAGAAGAAGAGAAAGGCCCCTTCTGAGTAAATCAAAACACATCGCTCTTATATATCAAGATACTAGCCAATCTAATCTAATCACTATCCTCCATCAACGCCGCCAACTCCGCTTCCTCCTCCGCCGTTAAACCCGTCTCCCCCTCCTTCACCTCCACCACCCGAATCCCCTCCCTCACCTTTTTCATCTCCTCCGCCAACCCCCTCAGCTCCTCACCCACCTTCCACGTCCGTAATGTCGCGTCCAACCCCACGCTGACAATCCACTCCTTCATATCCTTAGCGTCAATGACAACGGCCAGATCAACCACCTCGTCAAAGTGCCCGTACAGTTCATAGATGAGTTTCCCGGAGCCTCTATCCCAGAGCTTGACGTCCTCGTCGCGGCCGGCGGTGACGATGTATTGCTCGGTGATGGCAATGGCGCGCACTTGTTCCCCGTGGTCTATCGTATCGTCAACCGTGAACGATTTCCCTCTCGCCAGACACTTTACCGTCTTATCCCCCGACGCCGTCCACAAGTCGCCCTCTTCATCACCAGAAAAGACCACTTTGTACACCGTCGTCTCATGTTCCAAAATTGTCAAGCGCTCCTTTGATCCCTCGGCGCCATGGAAGGACTCGGGGATCTTTTCTCCGCCGGTCAACGTCAACTTCCAACGGCGAACGTGCGGATCGGAACCGGAAGAGACGACGGTGACTGAAGTGTTATCAGGTGTCACCGTGTGCGGGTCGACGGCCAGGTGCTGGACGGTCCCCATGACGACTGCGGTGTCGATGAGGGAATACAACTGCTTGCTACTCTCGACATCCCAGACGATGATTTTCTTGTCAGAGCCTCCAGAGACCATGATGGTCTTGCCGACAATCGTCGTGTAGATGATGGTCTTGACGAAGTCGGAGTGGCCCTTGAGTTGCTCGAGGGGTTTTCCCGATGCGGAATCCCATTGGTAAATGACCTTGTCCCAGGACCCGGCGGCCACTCGGTCCTTTGTGGCGGCAACACAGGTGGCGGGGGCCGTCGGACCGGAGTAGGTTTTGGTGACAGAGTTGGACTTGCCGTTGTGTTAGCACGTGGAGGTTGACATGTGATTATCTGAGCGGAACGCCCGGGGCACCGGGTGTCAGGGCGTTGTTTCTGTGGTGAAATTGAGGTTGCAATGGGGGGAGGAATATAATGCAAGGAGGAAGGAGGAAAGGGAGGAGATAAGAGAACCAAAGAGATGGAACTTACGGCGATGTTTACTTTGCACACCTTCCCGCTGCTTTCGGTAACAAAGACGGAGGTGAAGGGGGCGGAGGGGTCAATTGTTAGGGAGAGCAGCTTAGTTTTGAAGGCGAGCGGGTTGCCAAATGTGTTTGTAGCCTTTTCCTTGCGGAGAGCATTTTTAGCATGCGTTGCACTGTATGATAGTCAGACCTTTATGATATTCTTTTAATCAATATACAAACAAGTTCCTTATCAAATAATATCATTGAAGAAGATGCCGAGGGTTTCTAAGGGTTAGGTAGGGACGTTGGCTTCGGAGACTTCACAGTGACTAAAGCCCTTGAAGATCACGGTTGTTTAACGGACACGGAGATGGGTTCCACTCGGCTGGTTGATCACCACTAAAACTTACTCGGTCTGGAAGAAATTTCCGGCATTTGAGGTCATCGCCATGGTTTCTGAATGCAATTAAAGCCACAGTTTTTTTTTATCTTGTGCTTTTAGACAAAAATTTGGGGTTGTGTGTGGTGTATCACTGATTTCTGACTTGGAGGGTTAGCTTGCGGCATGCGTTTCCAGCTGGGCATTGTAGTGTGTATTGCGGCGTTTCGATGAGCAACTGGCTGCAGAAAGGCTCCGCGAGGAGCTTCAGGTTGTCCTTTGTAGTTGGACGGGCCATTCTGTATGATATGTACATAGTGTGTATGTATATGTATATATATTGCCGAAAAGGGTATCTGCCAAGGTTTGCAAATCACATGCTTTGACCGAAGGGTGGTGGTTCCGGGAAAAGGGAAGGGAATAGCGAGAGGTGTAGGCGTAAGACAAAGGTAGAGAGAACACTGGCTGGGTTCATATTGGGTTGTGTTTGATGGGAAAGGAAAAAAAAAAAAAGAAGTGAGGTCTCAGCTTTGCGGCCAGTGCGGGAACATACTTTGGTATTGATCTCGTGATTCAGGTTGTTTCGGTGGTGCTTGTGGTGTGGTGTGTTTGGTGTATGTTGGACGGGAAGCCTTAATGAGCGGCTGTGCCTGTGAGCTGGCTGGAACTTGTGGATGAATAATTCGCGATTTTTAGTAGGATGGAGTGTCTAGGGTTTGTCTAGGGTATATGATGGGTGTTGGGTTGGTTTAGACTGGTTAGAGATGAGACAGAACGTCTTGGATACACAACAGTTCAGTTGGAAGTGCGTATAGGGAATATCGGCGGCTATAATGAGAATGCAATGGCATGTGAGACTTGAGATGGATATCGTTTCTTGACCGCTGCGGCTTATCAGGCAGGCTGATGATGGTGTGACATTGCGGCTCTGATTTCTTGATTTCCTGTCTAGATAATTCGATAATTCGACGTGTGTGTTTTGGATCTCAGGATTGGGCGACTGAGTCTCGAAAGGGAGGAGACGATTCGGATTCATCGATACGGGGTGACATCAATGCTACATTTTGACCATGCCGGTGACATTTTCTGGGTTTGTCTGAAACGGGGGGAAAGAATCGATGAGGAAGAAAAAGAAGAATCACATGTGAAATTATTAAAAGTGACCGAGAACCCTTGAGGGTTAGGTGTCCTTAAGCCGACGACGGGTTAATACTAGTCCGTAGGGCACTTTGGTGACCAGGGATACCAGGGGTATAGTGGATGGCCTCTAAGTGGGGAAATTGACGTGATGCAAAGATTTAAAGATTGGTGATGACGAGGGAGAAGAAGAAAAGGCGTGAACTGGATGTTGGCTGTTGGCGGCTCTGCGGATATGTATTACTTGGGGGACAAGACAGATGTAAGACATGCTTTTTCGCGGTGCGGATTTTTGGCAGCCAAGATAGACGGCAAAGTTTTAAGATGGTCTTTCCTTCTGAGGTCAAAGATCATTAAGGACCTCGCTAAAATTTATCGACATGTGATTGTGGATATCAGAAACTGAGCAAAAAGAAGAAAAAAAAAGTGGTTGAAGCCACGATATTTTTATTCTTATTTTCATTGTTTCCATATTGGTCGAGGATATCGATATCAGACCTGAAAATGGACTCGATATTACAATGATTTCTAAGCACATGTTACACATTTACCACCACCACGGCACTTCCTCAGCCCACACCCGGGGTTTTTACGGTTTCGTTAGATAAACGAGCATGACAGGATTATAAAAGGACGGACCGACAAACCCTAAGCACGCTGTTATATTTAGTAGACCCATGTTTGGAGCGGAAACTGCCCAGCAGCAGCGGAAGGAAGGCTCAAGGTCGGCACCTATCAGCGTCTATTTAATTCCAACCGTGTCGTGTTGATAGCCACATCCTTGCCTGAGGTTGCGCTCTTGGGGATTCTGGACGGTGAACGTCAATTGTCAAATTGTCAAAGGGTTCAGGATACAGTATAGAATTAGCTGCTGTGTTCTGATGTGATGGTATCTAAGTAGGTGGAAGGGAAAGGAATGGGGTGCGGAGGCGGCGGGGAGGAGGAGAGGGAGGAGAATGGGAAGCATATGCAAGAGAGCTAAAGCCTCATTTGGCGAATACAGCTATACGACAAAAAGGCAAGAAGAAAGAAGAAGAGAGAGTCTTGATTGGCCAGAGTGAGTGCGCGGGTCAAGGAAAGAGTGACATGTCACGGTGGACCGGGAGAGATAAAACCCAAGAGTAAAAACAGTCCAATAAATACTCAAGATAGCCAAGATGTTCTCGATATCTATGCATTCACATCGCCGCAGCCTAGCAAGTGGGTGGTAGAGCCCATGTGATGTAACGTAAGCAAGGGCAGCATCGGACACAATATTGTCGCCATCTAACAGTAACCCAGAACCAAAGTCCCGAGCCAACGCTCTGTGAATGGAGTCATTTTCTCCCCGATGACGAAGATCGAAAATATACAAGAAGTACCGGGTGGTGGGGTATCATGAAAAAGCGTCGATCAGTTGCTGTTTCTTAAAGAAAATGGACTTGTAGAAGCGGATGTGTCGAGCTGGGGAGAAAATAAGAATTTTGTCTAGGAGCTGGTTGGAGATATAAGCTTGTACGAACAGCAGCGAGCAGAACCATGGGACGGCGATGTGTGTATGCATCTGGCTCTTGATTCTTCTGCCTGGACATCCCACAAGCCGGGTTGGACTAAAGATCTCAAGTATCTAGAAATACGTCATGTTGAAACAACAGAGAAAATAGACAACACGATATTGGCGATTGGGTTGATTCCAACAGCCAGCATTCACAAAACATTCGTCGTATTTACTGAACTGCATCAAACGACGGGCACTGAGATTTGTATCACATGCAAAAAAAACAAGCAATGCTCAAGTTGATGGGCGATCTTGCAAATTAGCAGGATGCCGACCAGGGGTTTGAAGAACAAAAGGCACCACTGAAGATAAAATAGACGCTTAATTAAGTGTCAGCTTTTACCCGATGGGGAAATATTGTTGATTAGGAGATCGGTGCGGAGTTATGAAGTCCGCAGGGTTTATGGGTTATCGGTGGTCGGGGAGAGATGACGCGGGAGAGGTTTCCACTGATTTTTTGTTCTCTTTTCTTTTTTCTTTTGTATGAAAATAGAGATGACGAGGCAGAAATAGAGCAATAAAGAAAGTAAGCAAGTAAGTAAAAAATGAAACAAGAGTCAGTGTCCATCACTTAGATATAGGAGACCAGGCCACACCAGGCCACACCAGGCGATGCCGATTAAGTATCTACATATTTAGGTTGAGTCTTTCAAAAAAAAAAAGCTTCTATCTTAACGCTTAACGCCGGAATATTCTAGAGAGGCTTCTAAAGCGACGTGATTGGCGGTGTCTAGTTGCTGCCGACGGGTGACGCTCATTACGACATGTTTATGCTATTGGGCCAGGGAGGGTGAGTTCTAGACTATTTATTTATATAGATATGGACTTATCTTTTGTTTCCTCAGTAGGTCTTTTTTCAAGAGAGAGATTCAAATGTACATGTCTGTATTTATGTGTAGTTGTATGGGGAGCATAACGCAGAGACTGCAAAGGACGCGGGTCTGTGGACTGGGGCAACATATCCGGAAATTTACACAGAGATAGCCAATCATTCAGTCAATCATTACGAGGATCTCATTTGGAGAGAGAGTGTGTGTAGATGTCGATGAGTGAGTACAACAGAATGTAGGACAAACGTTGTAATGCCTAATATATTGGACCATAATATTCAATAATATATATCATACTCTTCATCTTTTGCTCATATAGATATACATACACATTGACCACCAACCCAACCCGCAGATAACCAACCCATCGGCACGGAGTTGGCCCTGGAAACCCCCGTGGTGGCGTGCCCATAACACAACGAGCCACTTCCAGAAACGGACCCCCTGCACTTACACCCCCCATTCCATTTCCATCTCACCACTTACAAGACACAAGACACAAGGAGCACCCCCCGTCGTTGCCCGCTGCCGAGCTCTCAACGTCTGTGCTTATGATTCTATCAGATCTCTGCTAACCAGTACATTGGGTTTATATATAAAGTATTGTCGCCTCCGTTGCTTCGGCCTGAGTTTTGTCCATTGTCTATTTCATCTTGTCTGCCGTGGTTCTTGGAGGACTTGTTATTCAAGTATCTAGAAGCAAGATACTATCCAGAAGATCACAAGAATAATACGAAAATATACGAAGATAACGTCACCTACACCATGGCTGTCGAAAATGTCCCGCAGACGGCCGACTCGTCGTTGACGGATGTGCCGTCGGATGTCGAGGCTGCCCTTCCGGCCAAGATGGACTATGAAGATCCGAGGGAGAAGAGAAACCCCAAGAACTGGAACATCTTTTCTCGGGTCTTTCACACTATTGTTCCCGGTCTTCTTGCTTTTCAAATGTGAGTTGAGCCCCACGTCATCACCATCACCACCCCTCTGTCACCACTCCGTCACTACTCCCTCAAAATAAGCCAATGTTAACCATCCCCTACAGAACCTTCTCCACCTCTATCATGACCCCCGCCATCGCCCACATCATGCTCCAATTTCATGTCAACCGCACCGTCGCCCTCCTCACCCTGACCACCTACACCGCAGGCCTCGCTTTCGGCCCCCTACTTACCGCCCCACTCTCCGAAGTCTTTGGCCGCCGTCACGTCTACATCGTCTCCTCCGCCTGCTTCCTCCTCTTCACTGGCCTCTGCACCATTTCGTCGTCCTTCGCCGGCCTGCTCGTCCTGCGGTTTCTGGCTGGCTTCCTCGGGTCGGCGCCGCTGGCGATTGGCGCGGGGACTATCAGTGATGTGTGGGGGTTGAGTAAGCAGGGTGCGTACGCGGGGTTGTTGTTTGTCCTGGGGCCATTTTTGGGGCCGACGTTGGGGCCGTTGGCGGGGGGGTATATTATGGCGAGCCACTCGAGTTGGCATTGGACGTTGTATACGACGTTGATTCTGGGGGCGCCCATCTTTGTCATGACGATTATCATGCAAGAGACGTCCAAGGACGTCATTCTCAAGAAGGACCCCGACTACGAAAAGAAGGTCACCGCCAGCGAGCTAGGGCCCATTCTCAAAAAGGCCCTCGTCAAACCGGTGCTCATGCTCTTCACAGACTCTGTCGTCTCTGTCCTCGCCATCTACACTGCCTACGCCTACGCGCTCATCTTTTCCTTCTTCGCCTCGCTGTCATACATTATGCAGCTCTACTACGGCTTCGACCTCAAGGAGGTCGGTCTGTGCTTTATTAGTGTTATCATTGGGTACTTGCTGGCCACGGCCATGTTTGGCGGGCTGACGAGGTATGCTGAGGAGAAGGCGGCAGCCGCAAGCACGCCGGTGCCGACGGAGATGCGGTTGTTGGGGGCGTGTGTGGGGGCTTTTTTGCTGCCGGCGGGGCTTTTTTGGTATGCTTGGGAGGCGCACGCGGGTGGTCGCTGGGCTGCTTTGATTGCGTGTGGTATTCCGTTTGGCTGGGGTGCTTTTTCCATCTTTGTAAGTATCAGGCTGACTCATCAGAATCTACTAATACACGTGACACTAACAACTCCCAGATTTCCATCATCATGTACCAAGTCGACTTTTTCGGTTCCGAGTCCGGTGCCTCTGGTAAGTTTTCCACCCAATCCCCCTCTATCTCTCACATATACAGTGAGTTCAGCACCACTAACAATCTCTCACAGCCATTGCCGCCAACGGCATCCTTCGCTACTGCATGGGCGCCACCTTCCCCCTCTTCACCGTCCAAATGTACCAGAACCTCGGCGTACACTGGGCCTCGAGCACCTTTGCCTTCCTGGCCGTCGCCATGATCCCGATTCCGTTTGTGCTCTTCAGGTTTGGCCCGCGTCTGCGCCAGCAGTCCAAGTTTAGTCCCAAGAACTAGGCTGGCCTTTCAGAGATTTCCTTTCTTTTTTTTTTGATGTTTAGCTTATTTTGGTATCGTTGAGCTGAGAGGGCAAGGACAGAGTTGTTTATTTTTCTTTTTTTTTTGGTTTTGTTTTTTCCAGACATAGCCTTGTGAGGCTATTATCCTTTGTTGATATCGCTTGTTCTTTCCCCGTTCTGCTTTTTTTTGTTTCTCAGACTCGAGTCTCGCTTACTTACTGATTCTTTCGTTTATTATTCTCACTATTCTTTTCTTAAATATACCGGCGGACTTTATCGTCCATTTTCCGGGAATTTAATCCGATCGGCGTGGCAAAGTTGAACTGGGTCCGTGGCGGCAGCGGGATAGACGACAGGGGTGTGTGTGTTACGATACCATGATGGCATTTTTTCTCCTTTTTTTTCCTTTGAAAAATCTTTTTAGAGAATATATATAAACTATTGCTCTATACAAAAAACTTGTCCACAAAAAAAGTGACGATCCATAACAATGACTCCACCTAAAACGTACATCCATAATACAATCCCCACCCCTCACACTCCCTGCCCCCGCTCCCTTTCCTTCTCCGCATACAACGCTGCAATCGCCGCTCCAATACTCGACCCCTCCCTCGCCAATCCCACCGTAACCCTCTCCTCCCCCTCCTTTCCAACCCCCTCAACCTCCCACAAAGCCCCCCGCATATCCCCCTCAAAAAACGGATAAAACTCCACCAGGCTCCCGTCCACCCCGACATCTACTTTACAGACTCCGGGATACCGTTTGTCCGCTGCCTGCGTCGTGCTAGCTTTAACTTTGCTTTCGGGGCGAAATAGCGATAGGAGAACCTTTATGCTGCGGGCCAGCGGGGTCAATATGCTGCAGGTGCGTTGTCTAGGTACCGTAGTGGGAAACTTTGGTGTAATATCAGCGGATGATGAGGTGGAGTTGACTGAGGCTGGGGCAGAGACGAGAGCGGGATTCGTGCGGAGGATAATGCCAGCAATGCAGGCGCCGGCGATGCGCGCGGCACGGCGAGCAATAGCTCGAGATACTACACTTAAAGCTTCAATTTCATCATCTGTAACCTCTTGGCCCAGTATCTCTTGGACAAAAGTGGTGGTAGCGGGACCATGAGGCTTGGCCAGCACAGAAAGGATCTCGCTATCAATGGCATTCTGCATGGCCAGCGGGCCGTCCTTTTCCGCAATTTTCCACGTCAGGAGCCCCTCGGAAACTAAGGACAGGATGACTAATCGCAGAAGTTCACCCAGATATAACCCGCCGACACGTTTCTCCATAAGTTGCAGCCCCAGATTCGTCGATTCGGTATCTAACCTCTGGTCCCACTCCGTCACTATAAGAACCTCAGGCACCTCGTCGAATGCGCTGCCCCATTCTGAGTTCATCAGCATCACATTGCCCGTCCCTGAGGTATCGGTGACTTTCGTCACGGCGGATCGCCGCTCGACATAGGCAGCGTTGGTCCCGGTGCCGAAGATGGCGCCAATTAGAGGATGGTGCGCGCCGGTGTATGCGTGGGCCATGAGCGTGCCGATGGAGTCGTTTGCTAGCGCGGAGACGGTGACGGGGATATGGGCTGTGTCGATGGCTTGTTGAAGGAGGGCGCAGGGGTCTTGGCCGATGGCGGTGGGGATGGACCAGCCTTTATCCCAGGCTAGTAGGGTGCCCGAGGTGAGCGAACGTTGAGTGACGGTGAAGCTGAAGATGAAGCCTAGAGGCAGTTTGGATTTTCCAGGTTCTGGAAGTGACTTTTCGTCGGCGATGAAGGTGGAAATGGATGAGGCGATGAATGAGAATAATGGCTGTGGAGTTTCGGATACCATCAAGTTCCGAGGCACCGGGTGTCGGGTGTGCTGGATGGTATATTTGCCCGCACCATTGAGATGGACAGATGATATACGAAGATTGGTCCCGCCTAGGTCAACTGCGAGGTATGTTCCAGACAGCTCCGGAGACGGCAAGTGAGTTATGAAGGACGGAAGTTGTGTGGGAGAGTCCGGGTCGGACAGAGCCGTTGCTAACAGGGTTAGTGAATCTTTTGCATCTTCACAAACTGGTGACTTTTTTCGACAACTTACTGAGATGTGATGCCAAGTGGATAGCGGTTTTGTTCACCAAAGTTGACGATATGTCGAAAGACGCCGCAATATTTTGCGCTCTCCAGAGCAGGGAGCTTGCCAACCTGGTCATTGTGTAAGTGACTTGACCCTAACCTCAGATTTTCAACCTCGACAACCTTTTTGGAAACAGAACCTCCTCGAAACTCCAGATCCTCAAGTGCCATTGGGAACCTGCATCATGATATAAAAGCTTCTGGTGCTTATCCTCATTACTGATACGGCGAGTGCTACCGGTTATTGCTGTCCCGATACTCTTCCCACGAGATTCTTGGACGCGATATACCCGGCCAACCGGCACAAAACACCGGTAGAGCCATCAGGTTAGGGTTACTATAGGTGCTAGAGAACCCTAGCTGCCCAAAGACCTAAAATGGGTATGAGTTAAAGTACTACCTCACCCCGCATCCTGCATCCGAAATAGGAAATTCTGGGTTGACTCCCGCATGAAATCCATTAGCGCGTCCATCATGAGGCGTTTCGCAAATGGTCATGATTTGAAGGTGGGGGAGATATTGTAAGCGCCCTCAACTATTTTCTATGAATCCAACCTTGGCTATATGTCCCTGGGATTCTAATGGATTATATGGTGTTCAGGTAAGTCACTCGTGATGCACATTTATCCTGCTTGTTTGGTTGCGGTGGATGCGGTACGTATTGCACATGTCTGGGTGGTGGCTACAGTTAAATGAAGACATTCTGCTGCGTTTGATAGGTAGTTAAACACTGGAAAACTAACTACCTGATCTGGATCTTGCAGATGTGATAGCACGTGACTGAATAGTCACTCCCAGCAGCAAACAGCATGTCTGGTGCGCCATCTTCCATTTCATATAAAACCGCCACATCTATGGAGTTTGCTAAAATATAAACGCTTCTGTCTTTGTGCATAATGTGTTGCTAACGCGCCACCGGTTGCACCACACTGATTACTTTGACCATCATTGAGCCATCATGAAGTAATCCACTTATTGAATCAACAAACGGCAACTACCCAATATCACCACCCACAGAATCAAGCGGCAGTTACGGCAGTCAATTTCTTCACTTCCTACCATCCAGTCTTGAGTCAGAAAACTTCCAGATTTCTTGATGTTCTGTTCTTCTAGCCCAATCTATCTGACAAATCTTACTATAATCGCCAGCCATTATCGTCAACATGGAAGTAATACTCTCGAACATTCCGCTCCAGATCTCTCTCAAACTTTTCCATCAAGCTATCATGGCATGCATGGACACACTCTCAATCGAAAATTATGTCGCAGAAAAGTACAAGCAGTCCCAGAATGGCCACATCATCTTCGCCAACGTCGAAGATGCCCAGCTCTTTCTCAGAAAGTACAAGGTGACCAACCACAAAGCCGCAAAGCTGAAGATTATGGGATACTCTATCCTCGTGAAAGAGGGACGAAACCAGCCGGGAAACCTCGACATTCTGCACATCAAGTCGATCACCGTCCAGCGGAAGAAGTACCGAGAAGAGGTCAAGGAACAAGAACTGGGCGGGCAGCCCACCTCCCACGGCCCCATTTTAATTCCTTTCAAGGTTTTGAGGTGTGGAAAGTGTCATGTTCGCGATGACGATGTCGGAATGGAGTTTTGCCCCGAGGGTAGTTCAGCTGAAGGAGGTATCCTCAAATTTGGTCGCATCTCGGTCTTTATCAATCTCGACGACGGAACACAGGCCGAAATTTTGTATGAATCGATCTGGGAGGTCACTGCTGGTAACGGAGACATTGTCTTTGTCCTTCAGCACCCTCCTAGATTTTTTCGTCGCGTCGAATTGTCTAACATCGAGGCGCTTGCTGGGTCATTTGCTACTACCTCAATAACAGCCAAGAAAAGAATACCCGCATTCAAGAAAATCCGCATGTGTCATCTTCCCGCAATCCGCAAACACGAAAGGTTTGTCAGCTTTTGTTTAGCATATAATTTGCAGTTGTCGGGCACCGTATCTTCTATCCACGCCGCCCTTAACCAAGTCAAATCCCGTCAACTTTTCAACCTCGTTACAGCTTACAATTACAAGACCATTGCGCCTTTTGGCAGCATTGGCTCCGTCAATAATTACACTGAGTTAACAAATCTGTTAGCGAATGGAGACTTTCAGAGATATGTTCCTTTTTCGATCTGTTTCCAGCTGCAGCTGCTCGCTAGTGGCAATTATCTTCCGCCTAATATTGTCCTCGATTTAGCCGCCCGGATTCAGGAACATACCCTGAAGATTAGTAAAAAGCCACCTTTTGCGATTGAGGCTTTCCGAAAGCTTCTCAATGTTATCCCGTACCCCACTGTGGGTACTACTGCTCAAGCACTCAGTCCCGATCACATCTTCAATGAATTGAAGAGGCTTGATGCCGAAGTCACTAATTACCGTGGCACCAGTTCCATATATCAGAAAAACGTCGAGGAAAAACAAGTCTATGTCTTGAAGGCAAACGTCACGCCAACACGAATTGTCTTGTCTGGACCTGAACCCGAAAACAAGAACCGGGTTCTTCGGAAGTATGCTGGATTCACCGACTACTTCCTTCGTGTCCAGTTCTGCGACGAAGATTACGACGATGTCCGTTTCGGCGGGCGCATCTCGAACGAGGAGTTGATGACACGCTTCAAAGAGGTTTTCCAGACTGGAATTCAGGTTGCCGGTCGCGTGTACAAATTCCTCGGGTTTTCTCACTCGTCTCTGCGTTCACATTCTGCGTGGTTTGTTGCTGCTTTCTGGGATAGTAAAAACGGAAAACCCCAGACCTTCAATTCCATCCTGTCCAGTTTGGGTGATTTTAAAGAAATCCGTACTCCAGCCCGGTGCGCGGCCCGTATCGGGCAGGCCTTTTCGGAAACACCCATCTCCATTCCCCTAGAAGAACATGGCATCGTTCACTATCTTGTTCCCGATATCAAATCTGCTGATGGTGAGCGTGTCTTCTCAGATGGTGTTGGCAGCATCTCCTATGATGCTGTGCAGGTCATTTGGGAGGTCGCTCTGAAGAATGGGCAATTCCCAACCTGCTTCCAGGTCCGTTGGGGTGGTGCAAAGGGAATGTTGGCGCTGGATTCCAAACTTCCTGACCGTCAAATTCGGATCCGTGAGGAAAGCATGGTCAAGTTCAAGTCTCAAGATCTGGCCGATCTTGAAATCTGTGACATGGCCCACCGCCCACTTCGGCTTGTCTTGAATCGACAGATAATCAAGATTTTGGAGGACATGGGCGTCCGTCATGAGTGGTTCTTAAACTTGCAGAGAACCGAGGTTGGGATATTGAGAAAGGTGACGGCTGACCCGTACAATGTCATTTCCTTTTTGAGGGATCAGGATATTGGACGGAGAATTGGCCTCAGCTCATTAATCCGTCAGTTACATACCTTTAATATTAATTATCGTCAGGACCAGTTTCTGCGGCGCGCTGTTGAGATGTCTGTTCTTCGTGAGCTTCGTCAGCTGAAGAACAAGGCTCGCATCCCAGTCCGTCAGGGTGCCACCCTCTTTGGTATCGTTGATGAGACAGGATATCTGGCCGAAGGTGAGGTCTACATCTGCATTGAGGATAGACATCTCAAAATGTTTGACTGTCCTCCCATCTACGGACGGGTGCTGGTTACCCGGTCGCCGGCCCTACATCCCGGCGACATTCAAAGTGCCATACAAAATACTCCACCGAGTGGACACCCGCTGCGTGAGCTCAGCAACTGTGTTGTGTTTTCACGCTGGGGAGATCGTGATCTTCCATCTCAACTTTCTGGTGGTGATTTGGATGGTGACATCTACAACGTGATCTGGGACCCTGATATTATCCAGTTTAACAAGCTGGAAATGTTCAAGCCAGCAGATTATCCGCGTATCAAGCCGAAGACGTTGGATCGTGAAGTTACCAGCAAAGATATGGCTGAGTTCTTTGTCGACTTCATGAAGACGGATCAACTTGGCATCATTGCTAATCGCCACCAGATTTTGGCAGATCAATGTCCTGCGGGAACTCTGGCGGAGCAGTGCTTGAAGTTGGCCGAAATGCATTCTAATGCAGTTGATTTCTCGAAGACTGGTATTCCGGTTGATGTCAACGAGATGCCGAAGCCTCCGAGATACCGGCCTGATTTGTAAGTCACTCGAAAAATACAAATTATTGTACAATCTGACTAACAGAAATTCACAGCATGGCCCCTTGTCCTCCGGTACGTATTTATAAACTGGAAGAAATTGAGATTGAGAGTCCTCTTGTGAACCCCGATGCGGACCCGTGGGATGAGGATAGCGAGGATATTGCCCCTGCTCATCGGTACTATGAGTCACCGCGAATCTTGGGGAAGCTCTATCGTAATATCGATGAACTTCAGATCTGGGATGAAGCAAAGCACAACACGCTTCGTAGTGATCACCACACTGTGTGGGATACCCTTTTGGAAATTGTCGAACGCATGATTAGAGATTACATTGGCAGGCGCGGAATTGATTGGTACACAAAGCAGTCTGAGGCCGAGGATCTGAAAAATATGTATGTTACCTGTTTGATGCTCGTTTTCTATCGGCAAATGGAGACTAACAACGGCTCGCTTATAGCTACGAAGATGGAATCTCAAATATCATGAGAACATTCTCACCTAGCTACATGAATCCGCTCTCTGAGACGGAAGTTTTCTGTGGGTTCATTTTTAATCGTTCTGGCCATCAATCCCAACGCCAGCGCGATCTTTCTTGCAAGATCGGCTCCGAAGTCGATGCTCTTTTTGATTTCATCATTAAGCGGATGCGGCCTAATCAAACTGCGGAGACCCAGGTCGATGAAGACCCTGACACTGATAAGATCGGTGGCCCGGTACTCAAAGATTTGAGCAAGACTAGAATAGCACTGAAGCATGCCAAAGTATCTTTGGCATTGTGTTTGGCCTGCTACCGTACACAGCCGACTGTTGGGGGATACGGGTGGACTAAGGACGCCCCCTCGGAGTTGCGGGGGTTCAAAGTTATCGCAGCATCTTGCTTGATCAAGCAGATTAGATTGATCAAGAAGTTGCAGGAGAGAATGTCTGAGCTTGAGGGTCTTGAAGGGTATGCCCAGTCCACTATCAGAAGTGGATGGTTTTAATATAATTTGATTTTTGTTGAAAGGGGAGGGTGGTCGTGGACTTTGGTATCTATTGTGTTCATTTGAGTTTGCTTGTTTTTTGTCTAGATATTGTGCCGATTTCCTTTTTGGGGCATTTGTGACTGATACGTTTTTACAGTTTTTCCTAACTTTAGTCTATATGCATTCTTTTTGTTGATTTTTAACTTTGATTATAAAGACTGACAAATTGCAGTCAAGTCATAGGGTTAGACCCCTCATAGTAATCCACAAAGTCACATGCCATGAATTATCATCCTCGTTATCCCCAATACATCATAACGCCGGCCAACTATCCCGTGTGACCAATACCACCTCGCCCTCGCCTCCCAACGCTTGTCCGACAAATCACACGCAGCGTCACCTTCTCGTCACTTATCAGAAGCCTATCCGATTGTGACCTGGCATCTGATATACTGTAGGTCAGCAGTCCATTGTTACGGGGACTGTTTTTTGCTGGATGTTGGCTTGGTACGGGGGAGTGAGAGGGAAGATGGATGATGGATGGTGGATGGTGGATGATGGATGAGAGGGAGGTAATGCAGAGAAGTGTTGTGGAATATTAGGCTATGGGGGGGGGGGTAAAGGGCTAGCGAGGTGGCAAGGTAGTGAGCGAGGTATGTGTAGGGCTGGGTGGTGATAATAAAATATAGTTTTGATATTGATTTGGCGAGGGAGGATGTGGAGTCTTTGAGAGTTGATCTTGGTGATGTGGATTTTTAGATAATTAAATATATTTGGAGTCGGTATTTTGTTCGAGTTTAAGAGTTAAAAGGTTGAAGGAGACTAGCGGGGATGGAAGTTTTAGGAGCTTTGATATTTTTTTTGTTCCCTTGTTTTTCTGGATTTTAGTGTTAGATTGAGGCAGCTAATGTGGAGAACCCTCATAACCCTAGAGACCGACCGACCGACCGACCGACCGCTCTTTACAAGTTGTCATCAGATCCCCCCATTTACATAGATATGCTTTTCTGCATTTCATTTTCAAGGAGGTAAGGCCATGGAAGTTGATTTTGCAACTCGGCGACGATAACATTACATACACTTTTGCAGAGATTGTTATACTTTTTTTTATTTGTTGTTTCTGCTTGCTCCATCAATTCTGTACGTCCCCTTTTTAAGCGGCGGGATCCATTTAGGTCGGGAGATGTCTCCTGCTCGCTTTTCTTGCTCTCGTAATTGGCATTGTCGTGACCGCCCTTCCCTTCTGCAGGACAAGTAAACGGTAGCACGAAGCCGCTGGAGAGAATGGCTTACCCTGCTTGAGTTCTGCAGGTGTTTTCCTGCATTGGCGAAGTGTCCCATGTAAATATACATGTATACAAGTATTTATATATAATACGTAATGGCGGGCCATGCAGGGCTTTGGCGCCGGGGAAAGCCTCCTGCCAGCTGGTTTCGACCGACATAGCTGTTCTTTTTATTTTGAGATATTCCCACCTTTTACGCAAGACCACCACCAAACGCATTTTGACGTCAAAGCTGACACCTTCCGCTCTTCTCTTTTATATAGATCTTTTTTAATTATTTAACAACGACTTTGCAGAAACTTTGGCGGCTCCCACAGTCGATGAGAGAGGAGTTTGGTAGCCACTGATTTGTTTTCTTTCAGGGACGATTTCCGTATTTATATCTTATCAAGGGGACGTCGACGACGACGTTCAAACGATGGTTGAGCAAGACCCAAGAATTAGCAATTCAGTCACAATGAACGGACATTTTGCGGCCGTGGGCGCCCCGGTGTCGGAACAGAACTTTGAACATGGCATCCAGGTCATTGACGAAGACAAGCTTTTCAAGTATATTGCCTTTTTTCCCCCCCTGTCAAAACATCTCTGGACCGGGACAGATCGCTGACATGATGGGGTTCTCCGCAGTGCCGAAGTCAACACCTACCTCCGCGCCACCAATGTTGCCCCCGCCGGCTTCAACTACCACATCATCTCCGTCTTCGGCTCGCAGTCGACGGGAAAATCGACGCTCCTCAATAATCTCTTCAAGACGCAGTTCTCGACCATGTCGGAGACGGAGAGACGGCAGACCACAAAGGGTATCTGGATGAGCAAGAATAAGGCGCAGGACACCGAGCCGCGGATGGCGGACAATATTCTGGTTATGGACGTGGAGGGGACCGACGGGAGAGAGAGGGGGGAGGATCAGGATTTCGAGCGCAAGAGTGCGTTGTTTGCGCTGGCGACGAGTGAGGTTTTGCTGGTGAATATGTGGGAGTCGCAGGTTGGGTTGTACCAGGGTGCGAATATGGGGTTGCTGAAAACTGTGTTTGAGGTGAATTTGCAGTTGTTCCTGAAGGACAAGAAGTAAGTACAGCGGGTGACCTTCATATCTGACATTTGTGACTAATGTTTCAACTTCCAGGTCGTCTCCGCGTTCTCTGCTCTTCTTCGTTATCCGTGATTTCCTCGGCAACACTCCTCTTATCAACCTCCAGAACACGTTGATTGCTGACCTGAACAAGATCTGGTCGTCCATCTCCAAGCCTGCCGGTCTCGAGCACTCGCATATCAATGACTACTTCGACTTTGGCTTTGCCGCTCTTCCCCACAAGATTCTCCAGCCCGACAAATTCTCGGCTGAGGTTGACAAGCTGCGCGCTCGCTTCTCCACTGGTCACCGCCCCGAAGGTGTCACTGGCACCGACACCCTTGAGGGTGGCATCTTCCTCCCCGAGTACCACCGTCGTATCCCTGCCGATGGTGTTGCTGCTTATAGTTCAGGTATCTGGGACCAGATTGTCGACAACAAGGATCTGGATTTGCCTACTCAGCAGGAACTACTGGCTCAGTTCCGTTGCGATGAGATTTCACGCGAGGTTCTTGTTGACTTTGACGCTGCTGTGTCGCCCTTGGAAGACCAGCAAGCTGAGGGTACCCGTCTTGGCTCTCCCGCTGTGCTCGAGAATCTTGGTGAACGGGGTGCCTCTGCTCGCACCAAGTGTGTGGAATCTTTTGAGGTCCAGGCCAGTCGTTACCACAAGGGCGTCTACGGTCGTAAACGGGCCGAACTCGAAGGCAAGATTGACACTCGCCTCAAGGCCCTGTACCAAGGCCACCTTCACGCCGTCCACAAGGCCAGTGTCACTTCGTTCAGCGAGGGTGTCAGCGCCAAGGTCAAGCAGGGTCAGCGCAGTGGTGCCGGCTCGTACGAGTTTTCCGAGATCGTTACTGGCGAGAAGGCGAAGGCTCTTGAGGCTTTTGGTGCCGAGGCCAAATCGTTGGCTATCCAGGATGTTGAATGGACTGATTTCACCGCCCTGTACCAGGTGTTTGAGAAGGAGCTGGATCAGCAGAGTGCCCGTCTTCGTCAGGATGAGCTGAGAAGATTGGCTGTTCGCGTTGAGCGGTGGGTTCGCTCTCGCCTTGGCGACGCTGTTGGCTTGGAGTTTGGTAAGCTTGGCTCCGGTCGCGCGGGTGCTGGTGCCCCCGCCGACGGCTCTTCTGCTGTTGGTGCCGAGGGGGGCCTCTGGGACCGTGTGTGGAAGGTCTTTACCGATATTGTTGCTGAGGCCGAGGGCCGCTTCCGCGAACGTGCTACCAGCTTTGAGGCGAGCGAGGAGGAGGTTGCTACCGGTGTCTGGAAGCTGCGTCGCAAGTCTTGGGTTGCACTCAGAGAGAGAGTCCAGGAAGAGGTCATGGAGGGCAACATTTTGCTGAAGCTCCGTGAGAACTTTGAGGACAAGTTCCGGTACGATGAGGCTGGGGTGCCTCGTATTTGGCGCCCGACTGATGACATTGAGGGTGTCTACACCAAGGCTAGGGAATCTACCTTGACGCTGATCCCGCTGTTGGCTCGCTTTAAGTTGGCATCAACAGGGACTTCGCCAGACCTTCCGGGATTCATTGGCGCGCTGTCGTCGGGTTCTGGAGCTGATGAGGAGGAGGAAGCTCAGCCTATTGGTGGTGTTGATGAGGCCGAGGGCAAGAGTCTGGAGGAGGAGATGACGATGCTTGGCGAGGCCAAGAGACAAGATCTTGTCGTTCGCTTCAAGAAGACGGCTGATGGTGTCTACGTTGAGGCGAAGAGAGGTGCCCTGGGTGGTGTTGCCATGGTCCCGTGGTATTTCTATGGTCTGTTGCTGGCCCTGGGTTGGAACGAGATATTCATGGTCATTAGGAACCCCATCTTGGTTCTCCTTGTTCTGATTCTGGGTGGTGGTGCGTACATTGCGTACATGTTGAATATGCTAGGGCCGATTATGCAGATGACGAATGCGGCGGTACATCAGGGGATGGAGTTGGGGAAGGAAAAGCTTAGGGAGTTTATTGCTAGTTCGGATATGGCAAGAAGCGCAATTGGGGTGCCGTCGAAGGGGAATGCAACGGAGGGGATTGCCTTGGATAATTTGAATAAGTCGGGGAAGAAGGTTGAGAAGGTGGAAGACATTTAGACAGGTATTGTGGTACGGAAGAGTGTTGTTGGTATGAGTGTTGTTGGTATAAATGGGCTGGGGGATTAGCATCTAAGAGAGAAGATGCGTGTATAAATTGTCTTTTAGTTTAGTGTTAATGGATCATGATAGGTTACACATATGCTTGTTTGCCTGTCAAATTGTTGTATGTCTATTATGTTGATGGTTGATGTTGAAGCTTGGGCGTGTAAATAACCCTAACAATTATAGATGTGTAACAGAAACCCTGAATATATAAAGCGCCGGAACTCCATCCCAAATCAGTCTATATTGTCGTCGTAGTGACCAAAACAAAATTAAATAGTGACCAAAACAAAATTAAAAAGCCATGCCCGAGGGAACACCATACCAGCCATCAAGTTCATCCTTCTTCTCGGCCCCCGCCTTGAAAAAGTCCGTCACCTTCATCTCGTCATTTCCCTTCACTTCTTCCCACACAACCTTGATACCGTTGCCCTTCCCCTCAATCATATCCTTCGCCGTCCCCCAACTAAACCGGCACTCCGGCCCCCAGCCAAACACCGGGTGCATGTTCTCCCGCAGCCACCCGGTACACTTGCCATCACTGGGGTACCCGGACCCCCACGCCATTGCGAGCTCCCCTTCCTTTGTCTGCATTTCGTTGCCTGTAGCGTGGTTTTGGAGGTGGTACATGACCTCGAGGGCAACATCGCGGGTAACCTTTGCACAGACGGAGGCGGCGGAGACACAGGGGTAGAGGGAATCGGCCTTTTTGGCCACGGTGACAGAGATAGTGGGGAAGAGCGCGGCCAGCTTGGCTTGGTAGGTGGCTGGGTTCCCGATGGTATCGACGTAGATGTGCGTGAGGTTGACGTTGCGCGCAAGCACGCCCTGGATGAGGGCAATCGTGGTGTCCATGGCCTGGGCGTTGAGATTATACGGGGTGGGCGCGAGCATGGCAGCGCCAATTTCGCGGGCGGATAGAGCGGTGATGGCCCAGCCGCATGAGGCGTGCAGGTCGGAGGAGGGGTCGCAGAGGGTTTTGACAAGGTTGGCGCGGACGGAGGGGGTGAGGACTTTGGAGTCATCGAAGTGGTGGGTTTGGCGGAGGAGGGGGTCAGAGAGGGGGGCGGGGAGGTAGAAGACGCCGTAGACCATGGGGCCGAGGACGGGGCCGCGGCCAGCTTCGTCGACGCCGAGGATGCAGGGAGGGCCGGGGGTGGTGGCGGGGGTGG